>JAAXYW010001915.1:0-18113 GCA_036851895.1 Orthonychiurus folsomi
AAATATTTGAACGTGTTTTTTGAAATCACCCGATCGAAATACTCAAAATCTGGCTCAAAATATAAATCTGGCTAGAATACAAAATGCGTCTCTATTCAAATTTCAAAACACAAGAAGTTTTCCCAATTATGTAATGAAGTAATACACACAGTAAAATATAGGTATTTGTAGGTAAATAACGTCATCCAAAGAAATTTTATTACCTCCAAGAATTTTCTGAAATATACGGGCTCTGCTGACAAAATAACAACTTGGTCCAAATCGGGCTGATTCGTAAACATAATTTTGAACACATTACACCAAGTTTTCAGAATTAACTTGTGAGCTCGGATATTCTGCTTGTATTCTCCAACAATGAATGTCACGTCGCTGTCAAGTTCAGTGTCTAGCAAATCCAAGAGTTGATTAGAATCCGCCATTTTTAATACAATTGCAAATGGCGCACGGATTATTATAAAATGTAAGCTATAGCTTTCTTGTGTATTGCTCAGTGAGTGTATCTATGTACCATGTATTCATGCGGTGAAAATGCAAGTGCAGGGTACTGAGGCAGGGCTCCTATAATAAGAACAACAACAAACTGCCCTTTGCCCTTCCTTCATCCACCCTCTCCCGTTCTCACCCAAGGACCACGCATATAGTTCATGTATTTGTATTAAAAATACCCAAACATACACGAGATAAAACATGTTCCGTAAATGACACAAAAGAAGCCTCACCCCTAATAGAAGCTCCCACTTTGTTGTTTCTATGCCCAACTCCCTCATTTCCATTCCGCGGGTATTTTGCACACAGCAGGCACTACATTAAGTTTGAAATTATTTATTAGAAGTCCCGCAACTAATAAGCCTCGTCCCTAATACAAGCCCCGCTTCGAGGTGTCGATTTTAAAAGCCCCGGCTTATATTTATGTCATTTACGGTATACAAAAATACACAATTCTTTTAAATTGTGAACAACACACAAGCGCAAGCGGGCTAGTGGTTGCTACTTGCTACATGCTCTGTATGCTGCAGGAATAGCCACAACTGTTATCAATAAAAAATCAGTGTTCTATCTGAATGCTATGTCGTCTACTATTTTCGAATTGATTTTAAGTTTTTACAAACAAATTGAATCAAATGTCCAAGTGAGGTGACTCAGGAATTTGGCGCACTCAACTTCTTTTTACACATGATGATTTCTTTCTTTCTTCTGAATCCGAATTTGTACAGCTTCATCATCGCTGCTTGCACGTACGTGCAATTTTGCCGTTTCGTCGCGAACTGCCGCGGCGCGGCGGCGGCGAGCCATAGGCGACACGACACGACCAGAACGAACGCTGTGTGTGTCGGGCGGAGGGAACCGCGTCCGAACTTGAAATGTCGACCGAAGGACTCACTTTTGGAATTCGTTAAATTGTCAATTGTAAATCCAATTTTAAACACGTACATTACATATTTACATTTTAATCTTAATCCAGAAACTAAACACGAGTTAAAATGGACTACGAAGGAACAGAGGAGTTGGACGACGAGGAATTAATGGCTGGAGGGGTCAAATCTGAATTCAAATCCTCGGACTGCTTCAGTGGCCGAACAACTGAAGAAGCGGATCAAATGGGGACTTTAATCAGTGCTGTGGAGGCTCATCCGATATTGTATTCAAGTGCATCCAGGGGGAACAATGGACAGTTTAATACGACGAAGGAGGCTGCTTGGCGGGAGGTGGCTTTCGTTGTTGGAATGGAAGGTCGGGTAGAAAATTTAATAATACTAGTAATACGATGTCAAATCTAATGGTGTAAAAACGATGTATTTTTTGCATTTAATAGTTCAGTGGTGTGCGAAAAAGTGGAAGTCGTTGAGGGACATGTTTGTTAAGAAAGTCAATTCCCTTCGTGGGAAAAATGCCTCAATGCGAAAAAGAATCCAGTCTTGGGTGTATTTCTCGTCTTTGACCTTTCTCCTCGCCCATATTCATCACCAGTCAACGAAAACGAGGTAAGGAATTGATTTGTTTGGCAAGTAGCAATAATGTTTTACCCGGGAAACAGTTTTTCCCTGAAAATGTAATTTGGGTTGTTGTCAAAGAATAGGAGATTTGGAAAGGTCCAATGTCCAGCTCCCATAAAAGGTTTTTACAGGCTTACCAGGATTTTTATAGTTTTGAAGTTTTGAAAATTCAAAATGATTATATTAAAAAAGTAATTTGACTATTATTTGCAAATCAGGAACCGCCTCGCTCGACTCAACCACATTGAAGTAGATCACACCAATTCCATGGAGCACCTACTCATACCACATATGGTTTCCACGGATTACCTAGAAGTTGACATCCAGGAGGAGGTACGTAATACCTAAAAACTTTTTGAAACAATACACAAAAATGAAAGTAAACCTAATCTAATTCTATTAATATAGTCTCCGAGTTCAACTCCAAATGGTAATTCGCTTCGGACCAACAACGGCTTCTCCAGCCCCACCTCCTCCCCAACTCCATCGCGAATAAATGACGATGCTTGTCGTCAGGAATTATGGAGATCCGAAAAAAAACTGGATGCCCATGACTATTTTTGCATGTCCCTTGCTCAACAGATGCGGGGATTTTCCGCGACCAACGCCGCCGAGGCGAGGATGAAGATTTCTCAAATCATGTTTGAATTTGAAACGAGGCGGGCAGCGGAATAATATTTCGAGTCGAGTTTTTTATATTTTTATTTTCCGGACAGTATAATTTTGGTTCATTTGTTAATAAATCATACAAATCACGTCATGTTTTAACAAAACGAAAAAAGCTTTTATCACTTCGTCAAAGCTAGTTTTTGAAATCCTTATAAGCATCAAGCTCACGTACTGAGGATTTAGTACAATTGGTGATCAACTCATTCAGGTTCCGTTTCTCTTCCTCACTCAAAAATAGGATCAAAATCTCCACACGATTAATAAAACTTAGGCCCTCCAAGTGAATAGAGTAGTCCTTATCTTTTAGGAGGAACTCAGACTGGAGGACTTGAAGGATTTCAGAAAAGGTGGCGCAGTCCATGGAGATCTCAGCGAAGATCTTGAAAGTATTTGGAGAGAATTTCTGGAATAAACATATTAGTAATTCGGAAATCGCAGTTGGCTTAACTGCATTGTTTAGCAGAATAATTGCATTTTGAGCAAATTTGAAGCCCAAATTCAGAATATTTTTAAAACCCATTTTGAAGTATTTTACCCAATGAGTTAATTGTTGATTTAAAGTCAACGCCTGTTTACCTCCAAGTAACTAGCACATTGTTGGGGGGAATCCTTGATCCCATGCCAAACTCTGTAGAATTCGATCGTAGTGACAGGGGCGGTAAAGGAACGAACGGACGGCTCATCTTGACCCACCTTGACCTCTACTTTTAATTTCTTGGCAGTGTCTTCAATCCGAGTCTCTACGTCTACATCGCTTGTAGGAACAGCCGGGATTGGTGGAGCTCCGCCGACAATCGTGATCGGAATTGATACTAAAGGTGCCTGAAAATCGCACCAACAAATTAAAACATCACAAATAAATGAAAACAACATTCTGGATAATAATACTGAATAACTCACATTTGATTGCTCATGTTCCGGTTTAGAGATGGGTTGGATGAAGCGTGGGAAAATAGGAGTAGAACTTTCGGTGTCCCCGTCCCCTTGATGAGGTTGTGATTTTGTGAAGCGGCGGACAGTCCTCTCACGGATCTCTGAATCAAATGGCATTGGCATCGGAGCTGACCTTTGACCTGATGATGGGGAGGGTTTTGCCATTGGCGAATAAGCAGATTTCGAAGTGGACGGTTTCACAACAGTGACCGCGGGAGGAATTTTTTTATTTTTCGCCATTAGTCCATTTAAAATCTGTATGGCTTCTGAGCTCCTTGGGTCCAAGCTTAGGGTCAGTTTTAGATCAGTCTGGAATATTTGATAAGAATGGTAAAATTAAAAGTTGATTTAACGAGGGTTACCAGGAATTAAGTACCTTCGCATTTTCAATGAGGCCTAAACCGATGTAAGACTTCGCACGACGAAAAACAGCTTTTACATATGTACTGTCCAATCTGAGTGCACGGTCGCAGTCGTCCTTGGCTTTTTCATATCTGGAAAAGCACAGAATGATAGTTAAATCAAATGTAATGAAAATATGGTAAAAGGTACTATTTCGGATATGAATTGACTCACTCCTCCAAGTAGAGATAAGCCTGAGCCCTGTTGGCGTACAAGATTGTATTCTTGTCATCCAGCTTAATTCCATCCGTGTAAAATTCAATGGCCCTCGCGTAGTTCTTGTCCTTGATGCATTGATTTCCCTGCGAAATTATATTGTTTTAATCCATGTAAAAATACAATATGTAAAAGGTCACTCACACTTTCCTTCCTGTCATTTGCGACTTTCTTCGTTCGCATTTCAATAGCTTTCCTTCGTATGATTTCCTCTTCCGGTAAACTGGCCTGCCTCTTCTCCTCCAGTTTCTTGAGAGCTTCTTCCTGGATTTAAAAAAAAACAATCGACAATTAGCTACAGTTTAAAGTTATGATGAAAAAATCTAATGTACGGCCCGACGCCTGACCTGTAGATTAGATATGCAAATGTTAATTTCCATTACCGCATTGTACTTCTCCCAAGCCATGTAATCCCCTCTTCGAGGAGGTTCCTTTTTCGCCTTGTCACTGCCAACTTTATCTTCCGATTTCTTCGCCGCATCCGTCAACGTTTTCGTCGCCTTGGAGGGTTTTCCAGCCGGCGCCTCAGCCGCGCACATTGATTCCCATCCCTTTTCCAACTCGTCCTGTTTTCAGCACATTTGTAATAAATCACAATTACAATACAAATTGCAATACAGTCACTGCAACTAACTCAATGGGGTCATTGTTGAAATTAATCAACTTACCAATGGGATAGACTCCGCCAGCTCCTTCGCCCGCATGTCCTGTGACCACGAGCTCAGGTCCGATAAAAATGAAGACACTTCCTCCGCATTTGATTTGACTGCCTTTTGGAGGTCCATCACGTGGACTCCGTTATATGCCTATTCACTGAACTTTGACTTAGGAAGAAGTTTTTTCCAAATTAATTTGCGATTCAATTTTCTTGAGTCGGTCCGACTGCACTGCACTGCCGAGGTTGGTTTTGAATTCCGGGTGATTTTCCGCTGAGCCCACAGAGTCAGGTTCCCTCCGTCCCATTTTGCCCCAACATTGCCAGCCGCCGCCAAAGTCAAAGAAATTTGCATACATTGTATATTGCATATTGAGGAATTGTGATGTTGAGTTTATTTAATTAATTTGTGGCCTGCTAACTACTGCTTACTGGATTGGATAGCTCTTGTACTTGCTTCGGTGGAGATTTAATTGCCAAACTGTCAACTTTAACTTTCCCAGGCCATGTGAGTATATGAGCAGTAGCACTGCGTACTTACTGCTTTTAATTTTACACATTTATTTAATTTAGCGAAAAATTGTCAGTGAAGTTGTTTCTACGTACATGAAGCTGTATGTAAATTTGCAGTCACAGATCACCTAATAATTTGCAATGGTTTGTTTGTAATAGGAAAATTGCCACATACACTATTGACTAGGGAAGGGAGGCAGGTTCTTATTTCCGTTGTTGTTGTGGAGATTTATCTTGATTTATATCGGTATTTAGAATTAAATTTACCATAACACTTTGATTATAATTGAACAATATAATTGACCTATAAGCGCTTGAATGTCCAATGTGCGTGACTACAATAATTATTGGACACGGAAGAGTCCATCGCTGAATGTAGATTGTACATTAATCACATGAATTCCTCACCATATTTAAAATTGTAAAATTAGTCATATCTTAAAAATATACTTGCCTGAGTCAGGATCCACAGGATCAGAGTTGGACATTGATACGGACGGACCAAAACGGTACTAGACTAGACCAAGGTGTCCAACATCCATTATCAGAACGAAAAGAGCTCACCCCCGGGTGTAATTTATTACAAAACGATTTCTAATTCAACATTCAGTAAGCGATTGCTGAGATTTCTATTATTACTCATGTATCACTGGAGATTGTAATTTGATTACAAAGTATTTCAAACGAAATCCGAAATTTAATAATATCTTGCAAATATACCCTCTTTATTTTCCTTGACGAAGTATTATATTACGTTAATCACGCAAGTCTCCGTAATTTGTGATCTCGCCTAAATTTTAATATTAGAATTAATTTGTCTTCTTATTTGTCATTGCCATGTACAATGAAACATCTCTATTATTAGAATTTTATTATTATAATAGTTATTAATTAGAGAATTTTCCATTTTCTCCAGGTCTAACATGGCCAGTACCAGCAGTCCCGGATCCAGTTTCAGCCCACATCCCGCAGGAGTCCAAGACAAAATCACAGCCTACGAAATATTCCTAAACGAACAGTTGAAAACAGATTTGAAAAATGTCCTAAATCGGAGGGACCTCCTCTACGCTCAAATCGCGGAATATTCGGAGCAGGAAACAATATTGAAGAAAATTCCAAAGTCCAGTTCCAAATCGGATTCCTTCCGTGTCAAAGTTGACCTCGGCTGCAATTTCTACGCCCAATCAGAAGTGACTACGGACACAATATTGTTTGACATTGGATGCGGGATTTGGCTCCCCGTTACGATTGACCATGGACTTACTTTTTGCCGGGCCCACATTAACCGACTGAACAAAAGGGTGGATATACTAACTAGCCAGGAACTGCGGATCAAGGCTCAGATTAACATTGTACTGGAGGCACTTAAATATATGCAGGGATTTGGAAATGCGACGAATGATAATGATGGGACCATTGGGAAGGATTGGTAATGGTAACCATGGTTACCGAGAAATACAGGAGTAACGGGCTCTAATAATTAGTAAATTGAAGCTAAAATTGTCAAGTTACCTAGGAAATAAAAATAAGCTTGAAGTTTGTATTTTTTAGAATAAAAAGTATTGAAAATACTTGGTACTTTGGTAAATTTTTGATTTTTTTTAAATTGGAAAAAAGTTCAAATATCCTTGTTGAAAAAGTGGGAAATTTTCTGGAGGTTCTTTTTAAAAAGAGAAAAAAAACTGAAAGGTTTGGAAATGCTTATTGAATGGATTTTCAAAAACCTTGGATAAAACTTGAGTTTCTTGAAATGTTTATTTTGTAAACAAGAACAAAATCGCCATAAAATTGAAAATTTCGAATTCTATTTTGAAAAAGTTACCAAAGGTGAATCCTACTATTATTACCAAACGGCTATTGCCAATTATATAAACCAATTTTGTTTATTTTCAACAAATTCTTGGTGTTTTTATTGAAACCTTAAACTGTAGAAACAAACATTAGTCGTACGGTACGGGAAATTTACTTGGGGGCTGGTTTCTTCCCCGGTTTGACCTTAGCTGAGGGCTCTTGGGATTTCATCAGCTTCACGACTATCTTCTGTTCCTCAATTAGGAAGGCTCGGACGATCCTACAAATAAATACAAGTAAATATTGATAATTAGTAATTAGCAATGAACAATTGACCAAAATCCGCAAAAACTGACTCGGAACTACTCTAAATCAGTAAAAAAAAACTTTTAAATTCAATTTACGCTCACTCAAACAAAATCTACATATGATCGCAATTAAAATTACATCTATTGATTAATTCGAAACCTCACCTCTCCTTCACACATTTGTGGCAAAGGACCCCTCCATAAGCCCGATTGACCATCTTGTGGCGGCGGGAGAGCTGAGCCAATTCCCTTGACCTGGCCGGGGTGATCCCACGCAGTTTCACCTTACAGTGACCGCACTTGGGAACTTGTCGCGGTTTCTTCACATATTGGTAGACCAATTTTCCACCGGGGGTCCGAACACTGTATAAAAATACGCATTAAAAGTTACAACCTATTATGCATGTATTAGAAATTAGCAATGAAAATGGAATTGAATTAAAAAAGTCACATCACGTCACACGTGTAACATGTACAGGCAGGCACCGCAGAGCAGGCAGGGGCTGTTATTTGCTAAATATATTTTAACTACTACTAATTATTATTTATTGGACTCACATTCGTCGCTGATTGCTGGCTGTGTTGTAGGACAACCGTCTTCGGAGTGTGAGTCGCTGAACCATCCTGGATTCACTAATTAATTAACTGTCGGAATCTCGGGAAATGAAAAATGACGTACGTATGATCCGTATGCTGTAGTGCAATGGAATGGACGGGGGCCAGGCGGACGGCACGGCACGGCGAAAGCGTTCAAATTCTGCCGGAGCCCGTGCACGGACGAGCTACGCTTAAACCCCGTTTGGAGGCGCCTCCATGACCACGGTGTAGACAACGCACCAGCAAAATGTTTTGCAATAAAAATTGAGGCTTCCGCATTTAGCATTAGCTAGCATGGAATTCGAAAACTCTTCTCTAGAGTCTGACTTTAAGTTTTTACTACACGCTTTAGGCAAACTGCTCGTCGGTCAAATATTTAGAAACCTTGGAGTTAATAGTAGCGAGTAGCATTACATAGTTTCGTTACATACATGCTAATAATAATGTATAATTCCAATAAAGCAAAAAGAATCTAGGTAATAACGGGATCATTCTGAAAAATAATATATTTGAGTGCAGTTAAACTCACATTTGCGTTTTCATGAGTGATGGAATGAATGTTGTGGGTTTGATTATTTGATGGGTTGTTCGCTCACTGTACTGACTGACAATCACTTCAATTCGTTTAATTTTCAACGATTAATTTTATTCTCACGGTTTGACAATTGCTCGGCTTATTATGACGATGGATTAGATGGATCGGTATTAAGTGCAACATAATTGCTTTCGTATCTTCTATCATACTTGACACGATTTATTTCTGCCGTCAAGTCAAATTTAAAATGAGATACAAGGATAAAATTTTTAACTTTATAACTTCAAATAAATCAAAAAGAATTAGAAGTATTGTATATACCGTAAATTACGTAATAGAAGCCGTGGCTTGTATTTAAAATCGACTCCTCAAGGCGGGGCTTGTATCAGGGGTGAGGCTTCTATTAAGGGGAGGCTTTTAATAAATAATTTCAAACTAAAAGTAGTGTGCTGTGCAAAATACTGGGTTGGAAATAGCGCGGAATGGAAATGAGCGAGTTTGATTGATTGATTGATTGATTTGTCTTTATTTAACTGTCAACTGATTTCACATTGGTAAACAACAAGTGACATAGAAACGCGGGGGCTTTTATTAGGGGAGAGGCTTCTATTAGAGGGAGGCTTCTATTCCCAGAATACACCCACAGACGGGGCTTCTATTAGGACAGAGGCTTCTATTAGGGGGGGAGGCTTTATATTGGTAATTTACGGTATGTATGCAGAACGTTGGACATATCCTTTTTGGACGGATCCGACTTCGGAATGTAGTCATGTAGTGTGATTGTGAGGCAAAGGTGCCTGGTGCCATATTTTTATATAATTCCTCCGAATTATAACCAATGCATGTCTGGTCCACCAAATCCCTCTCACAGAGACATTCCGAAATTTCCCTCATTCATAGTTAAATCAATGCCAATGAAAGAGATTCTAATTTGAATGGAATTTACGTCGAGTGAAGCCTAGCCGCATTTACGTGCAGAGAAGGCAGCCTCAGAAAAAACAATTTCTTTAAAATCTAAAGCAATAGACTTAATATTACTGTCGCCATGCAGTTTGTCGGAAGCGGAGGCATGCACATTGGATTAGGTGCATCCGCATAGTCCGTTAGATACATAGCATGGACATCAAAGTACATGATTTAGCACTAGCACCACCATAATAGAACCACATTACCACATCGACTGGCAATTAGAAATTTGCTAAAAATTACGAGCAGCCCAATGCGCACAAAACATTGGGCCAAGCTTGGGATTGACGCGGCAGCCTGGCAGAAGCTCGGCACGGCTGGTTCATGACAAAGTGCTTTGGGCCAAGCACGGCACGCACGTAGACGCCGGAGTTGGGTATTTCTCGGCTGGAATCAAGCAAACTGGTTTGGCCCGTGACTGGGCAAAATTAGTTCGCATTCACTTGTATGTGTGTAGGTACACAAATACGTTTGGAAAGCGTCAGTCTAGTCAGTTGGCTTTTGGAGTCAAGACGTGATTCTGCGTACTGTCCCATCACTTTTCCCTCCAAAATCAAATTTGCGACGACTACACCACAAGTGCCAGTGCAGTGTCATAAAAAAGCTGAAATAGGATTTTAGCCGTTTGTAGTGGTGGAGTGGTGGAGTGGTTGTAGTGGTTTCAGTGGTTGTAGTGGTGTCAGTGGTTGTAGTGGTTTCAGTGGTTGTAGTGGTTTCACTGGTTGTAGTGGTTTCAGTGGTTGTAGTGGTTTCAGTGGTTGTAGTGGTTACAGTGGTTTGTGGTGGTACGTTTGAGGGACTATTGTGTATTTGCCCGGGCACCTACTTTTGTTACTAGTAATTTGGTGTCCTATGATTATGTCTAGATGTCATATCATAGTCATATTTGCATTTAGTTTAGTATGCATTTTTGGCGTAAGTACGGCAGTAAACTGGCGGGAGCTCGAAATGATACCGGGCTGTGCGCAGGCAAGTAGTGGCTAAAGCTTGGCCCAAGGTCGGCAGTACTCCGGGAAACCAAACTTGGCCCAGGGACGCGCCGTACTTGGCTAAGTAAGCTGGCCAAGTAAGTTAAGTAAGTTAGCTTCTGCGGCTAACTTGGCCCGTACTTGGCCCACACGTTTTGTGCGCATTGGGAGGGTGCCACTGCTGTAACGCAGTGGCTAGATTGGTTTGTGCCGCCGCCCTTTGCTTGTCCTGCTCAAATTCCGATTTCCTCTTCAAAATTCTGAGCAGAAATTTTGAATAATATTATTTCACATAACACGAAAAAAATCCCCACCAAATAACCCTTTCGAATTGCCCTAAGGCACTACGTTTGACTGCTTTTTTTAATTTGTGAAGGAGTGAAGTTCAACAACTGTTTTTCGTTTTTTGGCTTTGATTGAGCTTCTCGTCGGTTAATTCCGTTCGCTGTGTCTGTGTTGCTGTTGTCTGACCGGCCTCTTTCCTCTGAAACTTTTCAATGAATTTGTTAAAATAATTTAGAGTTTCCAATTAAATTAGCTAATTGCTTGCTTAAATTAATAAAATGTCATTATATTGTCATGCTATTATGACGGGTTTTATTGCAGCACATTTTTGGTGGATATGGTGAGGTCGGGATATAATAAGTGAAGAGTGGTCGAGATTGAGCAAAAATTGAGCGGTGGAATTTCATGGATGTGTTAGTGGGATGATATGTTCAAGGTTTCGTATTTGACACCAAAGCACTCATTGGCATTGGTAAAATTGGCAAAATTGGCATAATGGCAAATGGCAAAATGCGTAATCCAACTGCAGTTAAATTATTTGTTTCCTGTGCGATAATACCCAGAAATTGTATAATTTAATAAATTTTCTAGTTTGTATGATAAACTGAGGGTTAATACGTAGAAAAAACTCAATTTAACTGCTTTTTCATTGATCACCATCTAGCGCATTTTGTATTTTGCCAATTTTACCACCAAAATTTGTTGCCGTTTTGCCAATTTTGACATACCAATTTTGCCACTTTGGCATTGGCAATCCGAAAACTTGGATATGTTATTATATATGCAGCAGCATAGCAGCCGCTCTTTTGGGCATCTGCTAGCAGTTGCAGATTTAATCACGGTTTCGCTCATGGGTTTTTCTGGGTTGCGTTTTTCGTGGGTTTTTGGGTTTTTGGGTATCAAATGGAAGCATGGGTATTTGGGTTTTTCCATAAGATCATTGAAATCGACATAGAGCGTGGTTGAGGGCATGAGGGCGGGCCCAAATCAACTTATTCAAATCATTTCAATGAACTTAATTCTGCTGAGCTAAGGACATGGAGCACTTCTCCTTGAGATTTCTTAGTTATTAGTTTGCAATTACAACTAAAAGCAATATACCAGTTTAGCAGTGTTAGCTCGTTTCTGAGAGTGAAGATGGATTCCAACTTAGTGGTGAGTAAACACATTGCTTTCTAGAAGTATAACTTCGCGAAATAAATTTTACAACATCACATAGCCACAAATTTAATCTGAATTAGCAATATTAACCAGCCTTTATTTGTGAGTTACAGAACATTGTGACGGGATGGTTCGAAAGACAGACGAAATCATTTAGAATTTGGTTTCTGCGCTCTTACATGGAGACAATGGAGCTATCTGAGATTCGTCAAATAAAAAACATTGCTAGAAAAGCAGAAAAGACTGCAGCTGTGTCCGTACCCGTTTCGTTGGAATGTGTGTCAGTGCCAGCCGGTGAATTTGGACTTTTATGGAGTGAAGAAGACATGGTTAATTTTATTGTGAGCAAAATGATCTTATCCATCATACCATCCATTATTTTCATTATGTATACTAAAAACAATTTCATTGTATTCTAAGGATGCGCTTCTTATGGAAGTTACATTTCGGGACAGGGATACACGAGTAACGACATTAAAAGTGTTCCTGAGGCTTTTAGCAGAGGATGAACTCAAAAACCTAACCAACATGGTGAATGCTTACAAACCAATTGTGCGGAGGAAAGAAAACACGATTGAAAGAGAAAATATCACCGTAGGACACCCAGATCCACTTCGACCCTGGTATGAGAAATGGAAGAATGGCGAATTAATTGCAATGGATACGGAAATGGTGTCAGTTCGGAATACTCATCCATTATACCATCCATTATTTTTATTATGTATACTAAAAACAATTTCATTGTATTCTAAGGATGCGCTTCTTATGGAAGTTACATTTCGGGACAGAGATACACGAGTAGCGACATTAAAAGTGTTCCTGAAGCTTTTGACAGATGATGAACTCAAAAACCTGCACAACATGGTTAATGCTTACAAACGAATTGTGCGGAGGAAAGAAAACACGATTGAAAGAGAAGATATCACCGTAGGACACCCAGATCCACTTCGACCCTGGTTTGAAAAATGGAAGAGTGGCGAATTAATTGCAATGGATACGGAAATGGTGTCAGTTCGGAATGCTAATGGTGGTTACACAAATCAAGCAGCCACAGTTTCCATCTGCAACTTTAATGGGGAAATTATTTTTGATAAAAAGATTTATCACAAGCCCGGGTCGTTTTTGGAAAACAACCCGGTGACAAAATTTAAAAAATATGATTTTCAATCCGGAGAGGATTTCTCTACAGTTCGAAAAGAAATTGTTGATATTCTTACAGGAAAATTAGTCATAGGCTGCGATTTAATTAGAGATTTTGAAGCATTAGGGCTAGCCATATCCGAATTTGATGTATTTGATCTCCAGTACCACTGGTTCAAAATAACTACACAGAATTCAAGAGAAAAAATTGGTCTGAAACGGTTGTACTTACACTGTTTTAATGTTGATATTCAGAAAGGGGTGCACAGTGCAAACACTGATGCCATAGCTACAATGAAGCTCTTTAGAGAAATCTACAGAGTAATTAAAACTACTGATTTGCAATCAAAATGGAATACAATTCCGTTCGAAGACATAAAATAAAGCGACTTTATTTTGTAAGATTTGCGAGGGCTAGCCAATTATTTTCGCATACATTACGATTATTGCATTACATAATGCCATGTGGGTACGGACACAACAGTAGTTGGCACTGACACGCACAAGCTACTTTAGTATTTCAGTTAAGGTGTTTCTCTCTTCGATAAGCGGGGTCTCCAATCTTTTGAAATTGCAACTGTCGATATATTGTACACAATTTCATAGCCTTTTCTATTCCTAATCTGTTTCTCTCCTTGGTCATTATTTGGCTCATTGTAGAAAAGCATCTTTCAATAGCCGATGAACTTGCGGGTAGACGAAGAACAGAGTCAGCAAGCTGAATCATGTCAGCAGATATATTGCTTCCTGTTGGAAGACATTTCCACCACAAATATGGCTTCATTTTAGAAGTTACTTCTGCGTTCAGCAAACTGTTTGGAAAGAAACTAGAGTCTCCAACAGCAAGGCTTGACGACACCACAAGGAAGTGCGGGTTTTTTTTTGCAGTAGCCACTGCCGGCCTGCTTCTGCATCAGCTTCTGGTAAATCTTGACCTGAAATTATATTATTAGTTACCTCACAATTAACTGCTACAATTATTGAATCCTTTTTGGTTTTACCCCTGTAATAAGGATGCAGCATGTATGCCACAATTGCAGGCTGAGTGAATGCTCGTGATCTTTGCTTTAGAAAGTATGGTTTTTCTTGCTCAGGAAACCTGCCGACCAACTTCTGTTCTACTTTTATCCATTCGTGAATAGCTTCTGCCAAGGTTGCATCTTCCCGTTGTAACTGAAATTAACAAAATGAATGAGGATTAATAAGGTTGCTGTGTCCGAACCCTTTAAGAAAGCGTGTCAGAGCCAGCATGTTATAATTAATTTGTTTGATTAGTACTTACTCTATCAAGAGATGTTGCTATTGGCTTCAAAACTTCTAAACAATCTTCCAAGTCGTCATAAATTGCTGAGTCATTTAGTATTTCAGCTATTTCAGACTTGATACTAGCATCTTTCATCCTGGATATTTCAAGGTATTTAGTGTGGTTCTTTTTATATGATTCAAAGCAGTCGATTTGGCTGTTCCAGCGAGTGTCACCAGGAATAACTGGGCGGAGACCTTTGACAATACTTTTCAGTGCTTGATTTGCGAATGTACGATTTCGGAAAAACTTTTGAACAAGTACAATCCTATCTTTCAATTCTTCTGGAGTAAATCTTGCTCCAATTAAATTGAGCAAATGCGAGTTACACCCGTATACAAACAAATCCGGAAAATTTTTCTTCATGTTGGCCCTTAGCAATTCCATTTTGTTTTCATTGTCCGTAACAATTCCGATCACTTCGCAGTTGTACTTATGAGTAACACTTTCAATTTGCTCCTCAAGCAAGTGTTGGCAATAAGATGCGTCTTTTTTGTTTGTCCCAGTACAAATTGCATCCAGAAAAAAGCTTCGTGATCCTGTTATTGCACAATGTGAGATGATTGGGTCACGCTGAATTGTACTCCAGCCATCCTGGGATAGAGTAATTTTCTCATTTTTGAGGCATTCCTTGATCTCAATTATTGTTTCCTCGTAAACTTCATTCAAAATTCTTGATCCTAATACATCATGCGACGGAAGCTGATAAGCGGGTCTTAGGGCTGACACAAAATCTTGAAAATCTTTATTTTGTACAGTGTTAAATGACGAATTGGTTCCAAAGATGTAGCGACCCAACTTCAGATCCAGTAGGCGATTCTCATTCTTTGAAATTCGGTCGACAAATTTTTTAATACCAGCCTGTGCAACGGACACAGATTTCTCTGGCACAGGCGAGCAGGCTGGTAAGGTTTTTTTAAGAGTCTCCTTTTCTGAAGTAGAATTTTTAGCTATTCCGTTCCTTTTGCATTTTCTTAAATGGTCTCGTATTCTCTCCACTTTCGCAGTAACTGGGTCATTACAATTGAGGCACCTACAGGAAACTATAGCTGTTCCGTTCCGCACTATTTTAACATTTTCCCATTCGGATGATTTTCGCCTACCTCCGCCTCCAGCCAATTTAAATTCAACCTGTGTTCGTTTTGCCACCGGCATTGACGAATCTTGACTGCCATCGTCGTCTGCAAATCTTTTTGATAGTGACCTTGAGCGAACTTGTTTGCCCTCCGAGTTTGTCAGGGGAGGAACAACATTTGATACTTCTTTTGAACTTGAGTCTTCATCCAAATTTTCGTATACTATGTTGGCAGACCTTCTGTCGCTGTCGTCTTCATCAATCACGCCATAAACATCGTTTTCGTCGAAAAGTTGGCTTCTTTGGCTCTCGGAGTCTAAAAGCAAAATTGCATTAGATATCAACAATATCACATGTCCGTGCCCAATTTTATTGCGTGTCAGAGCTGGAGAATTTTGATAACGACAATGAGTTAAATGTTTTGTTGTACATACCAAGTTCAATGATGATTTCTTCGGTTGTTAGTGATCTATGACTCCGGTCAGCCATTCTATATTAAGCTGTACTAGTTTCAATCTCACTAAAAGCGCTTCTCAACAAGATTGTTTCATTTCACGAATATTTGCAATGGGGTTTCTTATTTACGAATTTTACTTGAGTTGTGGTCGTGTGGGTTGTGGTGGTGTGGCAATGAATGTGTAAAGTCCAGCAAGAAATTTAAATTTACTTGAATATTCCGTCTTTTTATTAGTTTCAAGTATCACCGCTATATGTCGCCATATAAAAAACACACAAACCCAAGAAAAACCCAATAAATACACACAAAAACCCAAATACCCATTGAAAAACCCAAAAACCCATAAAACCCAAGGGTTTTTTCCAAAAACCCACAAAATGCGAAACCGTGCGACAAACGACTCCCTCAAGAGCTCAAGACTAGAATTGTCCAACTCAAAGAAGAAGCAACGGTTGGGAGCGAGCAGTCCAATCATGAGCAGATTAGAAAATTACAAGAACAAATTGTATTATTGAGTGGAAAAATTGGCAAACTTATTTTGAAGGGTGAAAAATAAGTCTGGAGAAGTTAACCTGACAGGAATTAAAACATTGCATTGAGTTTACTTATGTTGCGTCAACTAATAAGGGGCATTTCTATGATCAAGAGCGGGAGTGTGTGCACTTTTGGAATCCAATTCATATTTTGGGTTGAATAAGATTGACTCGACGGGGTTGAGAGTTTCCTCCAAGTATTTTACACTTGGAAGTTGATAAATAACATTATATATTTGTCAATATGACCCAACGTTGTTTTGTTTGCACGAAGGAAGCGGATTTCCAATCCAAAGAGTTATCAGAAGAATTTTTACTCATGGTCAACATTTTGGATTTGCCCGAAAGTTTCAGCGAGAGAAATGCTGAAAAACTCAGCTTTATTTCGTACTGCACTCCGTGTTGGAGTAAAATACACGGTATTCAAGTTGCACTAGCTCAGTTGGAGAAATTAGAGGAACAAGTACTAAGGCACAAATTTGAAATCGAATCTCATCTCAAGAATGTTCAGACCAGAATTCCAGTGGATCCTCAAACCAGTCTAAAGGGCATGCCAGCCTTAGATGTGATCAGAAATGAAATTGCAACTGGCAAGTTTCCACTTCTAATTCAAATGTCACCTTAACTAATCATTTTGTATTATGCGTTCTAATTTAACAAAATTGCTCGCAATTACAGAATTGAAGTCTCGGGCCTTGCGTGGGATGCTGTCAAAGCTGCAAAGGAAACCCATCGATCGAGGAGTTTGTAGGAATATCCCGACGTCTAATTCAAATGAAGAATCGAAGGATGTCCAAATACTGAAGGATAACACCACAGGGTCAGTTGTATTGACTACAGGGCATCCGCAGGTCAAGACAACTATCCATTCCGTCAGCAGCAGCACCCAGTGTGATGAAGTATCCATGTAAGATTGATTTTCTGCTATGGCATTGCAATCCTTTGCCCTTAATTATTTACGGTTTAAATCTAACGACATTTTTGACTTGCAGACGTCGTGGGGAACCTTCAAATTTAAATGGATTCCAGGTTGAGAATCCCATGGATTTTAATGGTGTCGAAGAGGCAATTGAGTACAATTCCACAGAATACACGCTGAACGACCCAATATCAATAGGTATACACCCAGACACATTTCTCTCGCTAGTCAATCACTTTGGAAGGAAATTGGTTGATTTTTACTTCATATCTTGTTCTAGAAATGTCCAGCACTCAATATTTTCCCTGTGCTGCCTGTGGACGGATATTTGAAGAAACAGATGAACTCATGACACACACCCTTGGCTGCATAAAAGTTGAATATGAAGAACCTGCTGCTTCCTTCACGTTTGACGCACCAGACAATGACAACGTTCCATTCGTCATACCAACAACATCTGCAAATGCATCAATTTCAGTTGCCCAAAGGTCTAGCAATCGGACTCGCCCCAAATCTAATTGTTCAAAGAAACCGAAAACACGTAACCCACAAGAGAAGCAGATGGAAGAAGTTCCACCCAAGAAACACAAATGCGACAAATGCAGTAAGTTCTCAGCAAAATCAGTCAACCCTTAAGTTTACCTACGTCAAAACCTTTCTGGTTATATATTTCTATACTTTTGTTCTATATTT
>JAAXYW010001916.1:0-18102 GCA_036851895.1 Orthonychiurus folsomi
AGGGTGAGCGCTAAAATTGTTTAACTAGATTTTTATAACT
The DNA here is from genome assembly GCA_036851895.1 of Orthonychiurus folsomi. NCBI lineage: Eukaryota > Metazoa > Arthropoda > Collembola > Poduromorpha > Onychiuridae > Orthonychiurus > Orthonychiurus folsomi. The sequence goes on from JAAXYW010001916.1 coordinate 41, forward strand.
TAATAAATATTACGAGATTCTGATCCTCTAACTTAGAAACTGCAAAGGCTGAACCCGCCGCCGTGACTCTGACTCGTAGTGATATTTGGGCTGGTTAGAATAAATTGTATTAATTTGGTCAGAATTCTAATTTCAAAGATGGATTTATCAAGTACCGTTTCAAAACTGTAGTCTCGCTCAAGAATTGCCTGCCTTTCATTGGATTTGGTTTTCTGGACAACCTCATCATGATTCTTGCTGTAAGTATAGTTCTTGATAAGATTACAAGATATGTGTCCCGGTATGGACATAGAACTGTTGATCAAACACCTTATTCACGAGAAATAACAAATTAAAAATTCTGTAGGGTGATTGGATCGACATGAGAATCGGCACACTACTGGGAATTTCAACAATGGCTGCCGCTGCTCTTGGAAATACAATTAGTGACGTCGCCGGCATAGCTTCCGCATGGTACGTGGAACGCTTCGCTGAGAAATTTGGTATTCGCGAACCGGACCTGACGGAAATGCAATTAAAAACTTGGCAATGCCGATGGGCGGTTAGTATGGGAAGAGCAGTTGGGGTTGTAATCGGTTGTTTACTTGGAATGTTTCCGTTGCTCTTTTTAAAAAAAACCGACAAAGATAAGGAGAAGGAAAAGGAGAGAGAGAAGAATGCGAGTGCTTGAGATTTTATTGTTGAGTGTTGTGATAATACTAGATATTTAATATTTAGGCGTCGTTTTAATCGTTTTCGTGTGTAATAACCTTTTAAAAGTGCTAACAAATTGTGATTGTTTTAATTGGTAATAATAATCGTTTTAATAAATTATGCTGTGCAGTCCAATATGCAATACCCGAAACCCGACCACACTGCACTGCCCAGATATAGAAATATATTGTGTTTTTATTTCGTTTTGTGCTGACAATACAATCAGTTAACCTTAGTAATAGTGTGTCCAGAAATTAGACATGTTTTTCACACTACATACATGTATGACGACATTTTGTTATTTAGCTTGCCTTTTAGCAGGCATACAAAACCTTTGCAGAAGAACATCTTGGCCAGAGTGAAAAGTGTGGCATTCTTACAACAATAACCAACCCAGAAAAAGTGGAATCAATAGCTGGTTACTCCCATTCATTAGCTTTGATTGGATTGCAAATATTGCAATGTAGCACTTTAAACTCAATTTGTAAATTTGCTTGAACCCAAGCGAGAGCACCCACATTCAAATGACATAGAGAAACTCAGCTCATGCAGCCGAAATTCAAAATCCTTTGAACTATTTCTCTTGTGAAAGTGTTAATCGTACCAAAACTGAGTGACACCTTAACTGACGTTCATAGTAGTACATATTCTGTACTTTCCAATTGCAATTAAAACTCAATTGTAGATATCATAAATATAAAGTATCTTACAATGAATTCACCGCCGAATTCCCTTCCTGACCTTGAATTCCCACATCCAGCTCAAAATGCACCCACTCCTGATGAAGAGGCAAAAGAACCTGCAGTGATGACAATTAAAACCGAGATGAAGGATGACTGGGTGCCGAAGGATCCATTGACCTTGGCCTCACCAGAACTCAAATTGTCCAAACCATCTGCTGCGGAGGAGGCAAGGCGAATGGCGAAGGACTCATCCAGGAAAAGAGGAATCGAAGAAGAAGAACGGGAAAAAATGCAGTAAGGATTTTTAATGGATATACTGTGAATCCAATTTGGATTCAGTCTGACTATGACTGATTCATTTAACATTCTGCAAATCAACAAGTTACGAGCTTAATCCTATTACTTTGTGATGTAGAGTCCTCGTGTCCAACTTCACTGAAAGTCAACTTGATCGCTATGAAATGTACAGACGTTCTGCATTTCCAAAAGCTTCGATAAAAAGAGTAACAAATAGTACAAGTATGCTTACTTTACAATGCAATACTTTATAACTTCTTTGAATTCCTTCGACAGTTAATGCAAACAATCACCGGGAACTCAGTTTCTCAAAACGTGGTCATTGCAATGTCAGGAATAGCCAAAACTGATTCATTTAACATTCTGCAAATCAACAAGTTACGAGCTTAATCCTATTACTTTGTGATGTAGAGTCCTCGTGTCCAACTTCACCGAAAGTCAACTTGATCGCTATGAAATGTACAGACGTTCTGCATTTCCAAAAGCTTCGATAAAAAGAGTAACAAATAGTACAAGTACCGTAAATGACCGCTTAGAAGCCCCGCCCCTAATAGTAGCCCCGACCCTAATACAAGCCCCGTCTGTGGGTAGATTCTAGGAATAGAAGCCCCTGCCCTAATTGAAGCCCCGCCCCAAATAAAAGCCCCCCGTTTTTCTATGCTACACTCGCTAGTTTCCATTCCTATTTTCTTTTCGATAACGGAATCTCTGAATACACGTCTGACTCCGAAGTCAGCTTTTAATTATTATTTTAAAGTGAACTTGAGTTGTTTTATACTGAGCAAAACCCAGTATTTCACACAGCATACACTACTTAGTTTGAAATTATTTATTAGAAGCCCCGTCTCTAATGTAAGCCCCGTCCCTAATACAAGCCCCGTGTCGAGGTGTCGATTTTAAATAGAAGCCCGGGGCTTCTAAGCGGTCATTTACGGTATGCTTACTTTACACTACAATACTTTATAACTTCTTTGAATTCCTTCGACAGTTAATGCAAACAATCACCGGGAACTCAGTTTCTCAAAACGTGGTCATTGCAATGTCAGGAATAGCCAAAGTATTTGTTGGAGAAATTGTTGAAGAAGGTATAATAATCGTCAACTTTGATTTTGAAAATACAAATAAATTTAATTTAGAATTGAAACATTCTTAACCTGTATTGATTATTAGCGTTGGACGTCGTTGACAGGTCTGGCGAACCCGGCCCAGTTCAGCCGAAGCACATCCGGGAGGCTGTTCGTCGTATAAGATTGAAGGGAATGATTCCAAATAGTAAAATCCGTCGATACGGGAACTCAGTTTCTCAAAACGTGGTCATTGCAATGTCAGGAATAGCCAAAGTATTTGTTGGAGAAATTGTTGAAGAAGGTATAATAATCGTCAACTTTTATTATGAAAATACAAATAAATTTAATATAGAATTGAAACATTCTTAACCTGTATTGATTATTTGCAGCGTTGGACGTCGTTGACAGGTCTGGCGAACCCGGCCCAGTTCAGCCGAAGCACATCCGGGAGGCTGTTCGTCGTATAAGATTGAAGGGAATGATTCCAAATAGTAAAATCCGTCGATATACCCCTTTTGATTTGTAGGGAATGTTATACGCTTTGTGTATTTGTATTATTTTAAAAATTTGACGTTTGTTTGGTAGGTTAAGCTGTTAAGCTCGATTTGGCATTTGGCCAGGCTAACTTAGCTTTTGACCAATTTGCATATAATGCAGTTTACATGTTTTTGAAAATGTTGAGATTTGATTGCATTTGTTTAGTTGTATAGCGCAGTAAGAAAGAACTAGCATTTAAGTGGTTTACTGTAAACCTAACTTACAGGTAACCCAAAGAAAAAAATAAAAGCATTTCGTTTGTTAAGCTTGGGGTTGAAATTTACCCTCCCCCCACCCTTGCCAAATTTTGAATAATATGTTAATAATAATATTATGTTGATTTGTTCTGACATGAGTACTACGTAAGGAGTGATCAACTACATTCAAGTTCTTTTGCATTTTTGTAGTTTAGTAAAACTTTCTGAGAATTAGTTCCCCATACTCGCGTACTCAATGATGCGAGGGGGTGGGAATATTTGAAAGTGACAAATAAAAGAAAGTTTCTTCCGGATCAGCTTAAAGCAAACGATGTTGTAGTTTAGTTCGTAGAGAGCAGTTAACAAAAGTAGAAGTAATTTATCTGCTGTGGTCATTACCATTTAGTAGCTATTTATGATTGTAGACTTTGCTGTTTAAGTTTGCATCAAGCCGCGTAGTGCACAGTGCAGCCTGGCATCGGAGCAATGCAAGGAATGACAAGTAATGAAAAAATGTTCAATTAACTATTTACTGAAGAATTGAATCTACCGTTTAACTAGCGACTTATACTTGCTCAAGGATAAAGAATACCCTGGTGAGTACTTAACTATGATTGTCTTTTAAAAACTAACTTTTAACCGTTTTGAATTAATCAAACGGCCTTTTTCGCAAGAAATACCCAAATATCTAAATTCACAATGCGGGTCTTTGGCATGTATGATGTAAATGTAACATTACTGAAAAAATAATTGTTGAAGATCGTTGCCATTTTCTCTAACTCTGTGCTGGCGTGCGGTGGGGTTCATTGACCCGTTTCTATTCCTGCTAATATTCATTGTTAGCGGTGAGGGTGTATCTCATTTGTTTTTCTCAGAATTTTAAAATTTGCACGACTATCAACACTGAAAAATTCAAAATTACTTATGACGATCAACACTCAAAAAATTCATAAGTTCAAGTTGCACTTTTTCCGTGTTGGTCGTCATAAGTAATTTTGAATTTTACAGTGTTGATCGTCATAAGTATTTTTGAATTTTTCAGTGTTGATCGTCGTGCAAATTTTAAAATTCTGAGAAAAACAAATGAGATACACCCACACTGCTAACAATGAATATTAGCAGGAATAGAAACGGGTCAATGAACTCCACTCCACGCCAGCACTCATTTCACGAATCTCCCATGCAGTACATGTTGTGGGACTTAGAAAAAACGAAGAAAATTATTTGGGACCCGTAACCCGAGTGCAACCTAATTTCAGAGCGTTTGCTTTGCTTTTAGTGATTAATAATTTACTTTAGTGTAATGCAATTAAATCACGAACCGAAGGTAACCGCGCGCATTTATATAATGTCCAATTTCTTGATTTGGATTTTTTTTTCACGGTGAATTTAGGGTTAAATGGATGCATGTTTCAAACTCAAAATATCGCTAGCAATCCACTCACTATCGCTTGCTATCTGGCATCATCGCAGCGCAGCGGCAGTGCATTTGTATATTGAATTGAAAGAGGAGCATCAAATTGACAGTGAAACCAATTAAGCTTCCCCAAGGGAAGACCAGTATCAATACCGACTTGGTTATGAAACTTATAAAACCAAATTTTAAATTGCAGCAATATGTGACTGGTGGCACGATGGGCATACTATACTAACGATAGGTAGGGCGAACAAAGGCTTGACTGATTGTTATAAAACTATATAGCTCAATTATTCGAAGAATTTCAGTGGGATGGGGATGGGAGGTGTTTACCGCACCTTGAAATGTTTATTGAGGAAGGAGCGATTATTTATAGTCGCATGGATAGGGGGCCGGCTTAGCACATGTATGCACAATGGCACGGCTTAATCAATTAATTACTGGTTGGCTTAACCATCTACTACTATTATGCCGTGCTTTGCTCGAACAACACAGTAGAGAGTGAACCAATATCAATCCTGGTTTCTCGTTTATTTTTCAATTCAGTGATACACTACAAAATCGGCAGGTGCGAGTGCGACGCGATTTTACTGTTTTGTAGATACTATAGTGTCAGTACGAAAAAATATCTGAGAAGTAGACCAAGTAGCCAGACCAATGTCAAGCTTTACAGAAATGCAGCCCAAAGGCTTTCAGTGTCACGTTAGCTAAATAGTTGGCTTATATACATTGTTATGTATGGTTTGATAATGATTTTTGTCTTGTTTAACTACAACAAATTTGGCTATGAGGCACTTGGCGAAGTGAGTATGAGTAGGCTAGCAGGCAGGCTTTATCGTCAATCAGGCAGCCAATCAGTTCAATGCCAAATTCTCCACGTTAATATTTTTTTACATCATCAGCCTTAATAATGCTAAATGCATTCAAGTTAGACTGACACCGGGGCTGACGAGTATTGACCGGATGTAAATCCTTTTTGTGTTAGGACATTAGCATATTGAAATATTCCAGTGTTTGGAGTTTGAGCTAGAGCAGCAACCGCTCATTTTTCTCATTAGAAGCAGTTGTGACTTGACTTTGATCCAAGTTTATGGCATTTGGTACGCCTGTCAAAATGAGGAGAAATCGGGAAATGGCTTGTCGTTAAAAAATTATTACTTTATTGATTCAATCGAAGCCTTCAAGGTTAGTCTCAAGTCTCAACTCGAAGTCAATAAGTAGTGCGGGCTATTCCCCTTCAATACATTATTGCGGAGCGTCAAATTAGAAATCGGGGACCAACCGTGACAGTGACATACTCTACATTTCCCCGCTATTATAGGCTATCTTCTTAATTTGTTTGCCCTTCTCAATTTAATTAAGCTGACCTTAACTCTTCTTCATATTTGGTTTGGTAAGACAAATCAGCTGACCCAGTGTAGCTTAGCTTGTTGGTCGTGGTGTTGGACGAATTTTTAATCGATGTATTAATTATTAACTTTTATAATTAAATTTTAATTCATCAGCACGTGTACAATTCCCTTCCACAGTATTGAAGTTCAAGGGCGCAAATCCAAATTGTATTTTGTCGGCTTTGCATTCATGAATTTTATTGTGGAAGCGTGCATTAGAGTGTATTGCATGCTGAGGAATATTTTTACAATTGAATTTGTAGACGCCTCTGCTGGTGCAGTGAAATGTAGTGGTGACTTTGGTTGTCATTATCCAGCTGCTATATAATAAACAGGAAATACTTACTGGTTAGGGTATGTTTTAATATTTTTGTTTTGATTGCTCTTTTTTAGTTGCCAACTGCAATATTGTGATTCCGGATGCGTGTGTACAGAAGTCAGGAACAGGACTTGTGTGCTCATGCAGAATTATATTCCAAGCTCCACATAATACTTCCTTCGCTCAATTGATGAAGACCTAAATATTTTGTTTGGCAAATTTGGAAAGAAGACTGAAATATAATAGAAGGCCTTTTTATATCTGTGAAGAGACAACGTGACTAAAAACTGAACTATGGTTCGGGTTGGTGAGTATGATACGATTTACTTAAGACAACCTTAATTTCATTCTTCATGCATAAAGCAGCCGCTTGCAAATTGGGACTCTATTGGTATCTGCCTATAAATAATTTTATTAAATCCCCGGACAGCCCGGGCTCTATTTTAAAATCCGGGCATTATTCTGCTAGTCTTGCGTAGGGTAGATGGATTCAGATCGATAAGTAGGCAGGGTTAATACTACATCCTGCACCACACGCACTACACTCAGAAGATGATCTCCTTTGCCCGAAGTAGGAAATAAATTCTAGTGCATGTGCGCAAATAATTGTTGCTTCCATCTGATTCATTTCTGCAGGAAAATGAGCTAGGGTAGGGTTTGCGAAATGGCACAGGGTATATGGCCAGGGCAGGCAAAGGTGTGGACGGCAGGTTTCCGCTTCCACTTTGTAATGTGGACGTAAATTAGCAAATTATCACCAAGTATAACGTGCGCTTAATTGTTAATTTGAAAATGCGAAATAAAGGTTTAGATTTTGTCTACGGACACAATAATAACATTTCTTTTGATTCTTTGATAATGGCTCAAACCTATAAATCGTACTCAATTAGTGAACCTTAGTAAGTTAAAATGACCTTTTGGGTCAAGCACTGTTGCTGCTGTTTTGAGGAACCAGAAGATCTTAGTCGAATCTCTTTTCTTCAAATGTACAAGCCCAGACTGTAAGTTGGAAAGCCAGTTAGAATGAATTTTACTTGTAATTAATATTTTGTGGCTTAACTTCCGGTCTAAATATAAATTTTACCGTACTCTGATGTTTTGGTGATATTAAACTTTCTATTTTTTGTTGCAGGCTGCTGTGGGTTTTGTGCTCCTCGGTACAAAAGATTGGTTGATAGTGTCTTTCCTCCCGATCCCCGGGTAAGAGTGCTCTTGTACTAAGAATTTATTTTCTGCTTTAACTAATTTACCGGTCACCGGTGAAAGGATCTATCCAAGTTCTTAACCACCACCTTTACTCTCCGAAATTATTTTATATTTGTTTGGTCTATTTCAAGTCACATTACATATTTTTAATCCGTGTACGTGTTAACCTAAACTATGTAAAACTGTATACTGTGTCATATTTGGCAAGTACTATAATGCTGACAGTACCAATAAAATTTGGTTTCTCCCTCTCTCTTTTGCTACCACCATACCAAATCAACTCTTATCATAAACTTGACATGAATGCAGGATGGCCTCGTTAAATCCAACATGGAGAAGCTGACGTTTTATGTCCTATCTTCACCTGAAAAGCTTGACCGCGTCGGTGAATACTTGTATCAGAAATTAAGCAGGGACATACATAGGAAAAGAAATGGGTAAGGAAAAATCAGCAGAGTTTATTACAAAAACCATTGTTACAAATACAAAGTTTTCCCATTGACAGATTTGTTGAAATTGGTGTTGAAACCATGGACCAGCTCTTGCAAGCTTGCCATTCCCAAACGTTGAATTTATTCGTTGAGAGTTTTCTCAAAATGGTACAAAAACTTTTAGAGTCTGTAGATCCGAACCTGCAAATTCTCGCCACTCAATCGGTAATTTTAGTAAATTGCAAAAAGCGAAATCGTGAATTGAGTGGGATGTTTGAATTAATATTTGGATATAAATATTACAGTTTGTCAAGTTTTCCAATATTGAAGAAGATACTCCATCGTATCATCGCCGCTACGACTTTTTTGTCTCTAAGTTCGCTTCTATGGCACATAATAATTGCAGTAATGATGAGCTCAGAAAAGCAATCCGGACTGCTGGTGTTCACGGCCTCAAAGTGAGTAAGCCATAACTATATAGTAGTATTAAGCACAATTTATGCTTAGGTTTTTAATTACTTTTGTTTCAGAGTGTTGTTCGAAAGACAGTCTCTGATGATTTGGTAGAAAATATTTGGGATCCTAATCACATGGAGAAAATTATTCCGTCGCTGCTCTTCAACATGGAGCAAGGAAGGTAGACAGAATATTTGACTGGAGTGTTATAAGTTTGATTGGAACATTATCAATAATAAACTTAATTGTTAATTTGCAGACAAAGTTTGTTAGTTAGGGATGAAATGGATGCTGCTGCTCATTCCGATGAAGATTTTTTTGATGCTCCACGACTAGCTGAAAATTGCATGCGTGATTTGGTGAATAAAGCTTCTTTCGGGCACATACGCAGTTTTGTCAGGCCTGTTTTACAGTGAGTTTAACTACGGTTGAGTTGAAATAAGCATCCAGGGCTGGATCAAATGATAATGAATGGTCTTTATGTTTCAGCCATTTTGATGTGTTCGAGCTCTGGGTGCCAAATGACTTTGCCGTACATACTTTTCGTGTCATCATGTTTTCCATTCAAGTAAGTCACGTCAATAACTATTAGTTGAGATTAATCTTCTTATCTAAAAGTGCATTTTTATTTTAGTCTCAATATTCTTATGCTGTAATCGAGACTCTGATGCTTCACTTAGATGCTCATACCAATAACTCCACAGCTAAAACAAGAACAAGTATGGCAGACGTGCTGGCAAAAATCATTGATATAGCCGCCGGGGAGAGCGTTGGTATGTACCCATAGAACGCTTCCAACATGACCTCTTTAAAGATCCAAACGACTTAAGTGAACACATTTTATTGAATAGGACCCTCAGTATTAGAAACCGTCAATGGAATTGTACAACATTTGCAAGTCTCGGTTAAGTTGGAGGGCTGCGATGATGACGAGAAGCTGTACCGAGAAACACTCATTTCCGCATTAGGCGAATATGTTACTCATTTGCCGGACTATCAAAAGATTGAGATTATGAAATTCATAATGCAGAAAGTGCCATCCGGTGTTGATAACTCAAATTCTCATCGTTTATTACAAAACATGCTTCTTAAGTCTCTCCTGATGGTGAGCTCCTTTTTATTTACTCAGATTAAAATTGTAACGCCATTAAACATGATTCATTTCAATCGATTTTAATTTGCAGGTGGGCTCCAAGTATCGCACCACCTATTTAAGTACAACTTTTCCAATGTCCTTCCTGCAACCCCTGCTGACCCTTGGTCAAGATGACGACGCCGAGCTGCGCCTTCTGGTCCAGAATATACTTCACACTTTGATCGATCGACACCAAAACAAAGAACGACTCCGCTCACCAACGTAAGATATTAAATGCTTTAGAAAAATGCGGATGATACGTAATGTCCTAATAATTGCATTTCTGCATTTGAAGTATAAAACTCGACGGGCTTGTCCATGAGCCTTGCACACGAACGGACATTCTCTTTGCAAAGAAGAACGGCGGCGATATTTTCACCAATCTGTATGAGAGTCTTGGAAAGAAAAATAATACTATAAATAACATGAACTCGGTCTTTACGACAATAGCACTTTTCTGTGTTGAGCTGTTTAGTGAAGAAACTCTCTTCGACTTCATCCGGCTCATTTTTAGTTTACAAGAATTAGCCGTCACATCAGCTGTGCTGACACCACCACAAAAGATTCATATTCATGTGATTACATTATCTTTGTTTTCGATGATTGCTCATTTCCTGCCAGCCGTCAAGAACTATGCCTCTGTTGTAAGTTTACAGTGAAATAATTACACTTAGGTTTGTGTTAAAAGTTACTCTGCAATATTCTTATTTGGTGATGATTAGGTTGTAAAGGCCAGGCGTGATGGTGCAATACATTTGCTTCCACCACTAAAAGTGAAATACGCCAACTATGAACCATCCCAAAACATCCCTGACCACTGCTTGCTAAATCAATCTACTATAGTAGACATTCTGAAGGAGGATGGCATTGAAGCATCCGCGAAGGTTGGAATTTATTCTATTAATTATTTCTTTATTGTGTATTGGCACATCAATTATTTTGTCTTTGGTCTCTTAGGGGTCTTACTACCTATTTCCGCGTCATTCTTGGGTTGATGCTCACATGCAGTCCAGCAGTACCACTGATCTCAACTCGATTAGTGTGGAGGTGGACTCGGGGGCATCTACACCCGTCCAATCAAGGGTGAGCATTTTTATTAATATAATTAAATATTACTTGAGATTTTAATTGTTTTTAAATTTCAGCAACCGGAGGAAGTTATGACAGTTGAAGACTTGAAGCGTCTTCTCAACGAGTCACCTGATATCCGTAAGGAAATTGAAGACCAAAGAAGAAAGGAAATTACAACAGCTTTTAAGACCGTCACATTTGAAGACTTGATTGCCAAAGCAGCAGCCAAGGTACGTGGAATGTAAATGGGAGCTGAACAGTGAACATGCCATAGCTCAATGCTCTGATTTAAATTAAAACGAGGTTAATGGATTCTTTCCTTCCTGACCAGTCAATATTTTTATTGCAGGGCGGAAATCTTCAAAACAAACTCTCAGAAATATTTACCAGAATGTCAGTAACAAATTGCGTAGAAGTAAACCGAACCAACGGAAACGGAACAGCATGTGTGAACAAGATTCAGTTTCCGGATATGTTTACATTGTAGTATTTACGATTCAATATGTCAACCTTTAAAGTCTTACCAGTTAGGTTGCCCAAAACAAGAGGGTACAACAACACAGCGGAATACAGGTCAGATCAGACAGCCGATCTTTATTTTTCTCCATTACTTGTGTCTTGTTGAAATACTCTCAAAAAAATATTAGTCGTATTTCATGGGATTAGTATGTTAGGAGCACAACATTCATCAGCTCGTTATTCTACTGTAGAAGGGCGCGCTATAATGTAGTAGTATGTTTCATTCTGAATTCAGAGGTGCTCTCAAGAAATGCAAGACTTATGGTAGTGGGTGTGTGTGTGTGTGTGTTTGAATTTCCGTCAAGTAGCCCTTGTCGCCCTTGTTAGATCTTGTTTAAATGTTGGGGAGTTGGATTGTAGAAATATTATTATTACTTCCTTGATTGTATTCACCAAAATGTTTGGGCTGGTTCCAAGGACTCAGGTCAGATGGCCAACTTACTATTTTAGTATGTGGGAAAATTATATAAACGTTTAGTAGACAAAGTAGTATTAAACTTGAAGGAATAAAGGGACAACGGCCGTAAATATCCGTACCGTAATAAGTGTTTCATATGTTGGGATTTTTTCAAATTCTTCCTCTATATTCATGTGTGATAGTGACGACTGAATTCAGCACTCATTTTATGGTTATTCAACCACGTATTTTGTCAACCCTAAACTCAGTCAGGGATCCCATCTCAAGGCACACATTTCTTGTTCAGTTTTCCCAATCTTTCCTGCATCATCAACTGCACCTCCTGTGTTATTATCCATGCATAACATGTTGGGTACATATATTCCCGACTGATCCGTCGTTTGTATTTGGCTAAAATCCAGCAAGTGTGCGACACATGAAATAACGCGAAAACTAAATTTAGAATAGGAACGAACGGCTTCTGCAAAAAGGGCTAATTCTCCAATGCCAAATGTATGAATTTTCTTAGCTCTCGATCTTCAATCCACTCGAGCCGGCCATAGTAGTACTCGAACTGCATCAGTCCTTTTTTTGGTGATTGTCTGTGTAGCGTAGTCGTTGACTCTTCAACCCGAAGTCGGGTAGCTATATTTTTCACTTCGCACTCTCGGATTTTGTATTAGTCATTTCACCGTGAGATCTTCATTTGGCATAAATGTGTTGGTCAGGTTGTCGCCTTGTGTGATTTCTCCGTCTGGAGCACTAATATGTGTAAAGCCGTCCCCCTTATTCCAATTATTTCCACTGCCAAATTTAATTTATTATGATTACAAATGTGAGTTACCACAAAAGCGGTTCGCCACAGCCGGAAGCCACTTCCAGTGCATCCGGTACTTTTGTTCGTAAGTCGATTGTTCAATTTGAACCTTCGTCTCCTTCGCCGAAGAAAAGCACTGGGTCTTTTTGGCAAAATTTATTTCGTCCAAAGTCTGAAGAGGTTGAGGTCAGCAATGGCCAAGTCAAGGACAGCATCCCTCCTGCATCCCTTGCTAAATCCCACAGTTCTGAAACGGTGAATTCAATTTGTTCGACGAATAGCTTCTCCTTTGTGGGTAGTCCACGGAAATACGGAGGAAGGAAAAAAGGAAAGCGGATCCCACTTCCGGATGACTCCTTGTCTCGACCACCACAGCCGGCGACGCGGAGGAAAATCAGTACACTAAGTCGTCTTGGAATGAAAATAGGGTTGAAGTCAAAGTATAATTTGCAGTCCTGTGAATCTCTTCACCGTTTGAACTCAGACACGGTTAATTCAAGTGGAGTAAATTCCTTAAATCGATCCATTAGGAAAAGGCGTGCCCCACTTCCTCCGGCTGCGGTTGGAGGTGTGACATTGGTCAGCAATTCATACCGTGACCCTGAATCCGGACTGGATAATAAACCTTCGACGTCTGCGCAGGCGTTCGCTCATCGCAGATGTGTCAGTGAAGGTCTGGATTACAGTCGATATGTGAATCCGAAGTCCCGATATCATGTCCGGGGAAAGCGAAAGGCTCCACCTCCACCAAATCCCTTTGGGGACCCAGATGCCCCTGAAGAGGATGTCCCCTTGTCGCCATTACCCTTACCAAATCAAAGTCACAGTTTGTACACACAGAGTAGACTGGCATCCGTGTCAGAAAATGTAGAAATCCCTTGGCGAAAGAAAGCGAATTCAAAACGGGAAGCTCAGCAAACTCCAATACCCATCATCCCCAGTGTTTCGTCTGCGAAAAGCTCTCGTAATTCCTATGTGGAGAAGGAAGTTCAAGTCCAGTCCGAAAAGCCACCATCCAATTCCCTCCTGAATCACGAGAGGTACGTAAATGAGGAGGTCAAAGCTCAGTTAGCATTATTAAAAAGTGAAGCAGACGCATCTCCGCTAAGGCTGAATCCCCATAACCAGTCGCCCTCAACTAAAACCGTATCACCGCCGATTGCTAAAGAAGGTACTTCAAATTTGGAAATGGAATCACCAACAAAGTTAGCTCCTCGTCCTTGGTATAAAAGAAGTTCTTCTAAATCCAATTCGTCGTCACCTTCCAAGAAATCAACAAAACCAACGATGATGATCCTTGCAAAATTTACTGACTTGGATCGTGAGGCCTCAAGAATCGTGGAAGAAAAGAAACGTAAGTCTGCAGAGATTTCGTACCAAGAGAATGCAAAGGGGCTTATCACAATGTTCAACGAATTTAACATTAATCAGCAGACTGTTAATAATTCTGCTCCACAAACTGCCAGCAGCAGTGGCAGCATAAAAACTGAACAATTACCTAGCAGCAAATGTAGTAACCCAACCACCGTAGACTCTTCAACTAGTGCTATCGAAAATCAAAATCCTATGAAATCTACCGAAGCTAATTCAAATCCCACCCCTTCTAAATCCACGGCATACCCTGGAAAAACGCCAGTTGCGGCAGATGAACCCAAGAAATTAGCAGTTGTTCAACCTCAATCAAGCACGCGAAAACCGGGCATACCACCTTTAGCGACGACGATCAATCACAATATTAATTCACCCGCAGCAGTAGCGATTCCGACCAAAACAAATGCAGCAACACCATCTCCCCTTCCACTTCGATCATTCGAAACCCAACAAGAATGGTGCTGTCCCAGATGCACTTTACAAAACGAATATTGGCGTTCATTTTGTGATGCTTGCCATTTTAGAAATTCAACTGGATCGTCAGTTCAATCTATAAGTACACTTTTTGAAAATGCTACTACTCGGCAGGCCGAACCCACGATTACCACTGCTGTTGGACGCTCGGCTAATTTGCCAAGTGCAAATCCATTGACGTCAAAGTTACCAACCCAGGCAGCCACGACGAGCAATTCGAATACAAAAATTTTCCCACTGGAAAAGTCAGTCAATCCACCTCCCTGTGAAAATTTTCTAAGTCAGTTTCCCCTAAAGGAGAAATTGGCAAAGGAAGAGAAATTGATGGGAATGAAATTAACGGATGATCCAGAGATTGAAGAATTGGCAATTGAGAAACTACGTGAAGCACGAGTCGCTTTCTTTGAGAAAAAGAGATCTGATCTCCCCCTTCATTCGACGAAACAAAATAATTTGGCTACTTCATGTTCAGCGAAGGAAATCCTAAACAAAGAAAATGTGTGTTCTACCAATGTGGTGGATGATGAGGCTTTGGATGCTTTATTAGATTTCCACCAACAATTGAACCCAAACATGTCCGGTACTGGCCCACAAGCTTGGAAACCACTTAACGTTCAAAGATTTCGACCCATGCTGGAGTCCATTGTGGAATCCAATGATATTTATGGTGGGCTCAATCCCATTTATGAGAATTGGAACTTGGTGGGGGATCGCAGAGAAACCACAACCACTGGACCTGAGACCAACACATTTATGCAAAATATTCAAATGCAACTCCAAGATCATATACGCTACTTTGAACAATTAAACGCAAGAGATAACAGCCCTGAAGAAGTCGACAACATGAGTGGGAGTCGGAGGCATTCAGCTCCTAGTGATTCAAAATATGGGCATAGCGGAAATGACCCTCGACCTGGACCCAGTTCTTCAAGAGGAAGTCGATGGACACCCCCGGCAGAGGAGCATCACGAAAGAACGAAGACCAAAATTAGCTACAATACACCACATGGTAAAAATCCTTCTGTTCATTTTTAAAATCGCAACATTCTTCAGCTGTCGTGTCTTCTCAATTGCTTTTTTTCAGAGAAATCTGCATACACCGATAACACATTGGCTATTAGCAAATTACTGAGGGATTTGGAATGGGCGATTGCAAAAGGAGATCACCGACTGGCTGCAAGTTTGGCACATGATTTAGCCATGTTCAAGGTCAACTGTGTTGTGTCAAAAGCGACCCAACAAATTGTGTAAGATTAGTAAAGTTATTTCTACCAGTTAATGAAAGTTGAATTTGTATCCCTATTGGATTCTAGAATTCGCGTTTACGTGGAGGATAGATTTATGCAGCAGGGACCATTTCAAGTTCAGGTAAATTCGCAAGAATTGCGTATTTGGAAATGTACTTTGTAAATATCTAATTAGCCCAATTTGAACAAAATATTCTAAAGGTAACACCATCCACAACTCTGAAGGAGCTCAAAGCGAAAATAGAATGTGATTGGGGAATTCCGATAAATTTTCAAAAATGGATCCTTGGAAAAAAAATGGCGGAGGACGACAATCAAACACTTTCACACTATGAGATTGCAAACGACTCTATGGCATTTCTATATTTGGTTACGCCTGGCTCAGAGATTGTAAAATTGGCAAAAACAAAATCCAATGACGGCGGAGCAGCAAGTCGACCCAGACAAGCGAGTCCTGGTAGGAAGAATTCGATTGAGGAAAACAGTCAGGTGCTGCCTGCATCGGCGGCGGCTCTGTTGGGAACAGAGGCTGAGATTCGGGGTAATCCAAATCAATCTGGATCTTACAAACGACCTCCGAAAAGTTCAGAAACCAGCCAGAGAACTGTAACAACTGTGAAAGTAATCGAAGCCAAACCCGGTCCAAGTCCAAAAAACCAGTAAGAAAATTCCGGAGACAAAAACTTTTGTAAGGGAAAAATTTGTAATAGAACCTGCACAAATAACGTCGACAACAACTTCAGTAAATGTGCCACCGCTACCCAAATCCCATCCTCCGCCCAAGCTACGATTGGCGAGAATAGAATTTATCCATGAAACAAGTGAATTTGCTGCCGAAGCAATTGTTATTAATACTCCAGCTACTCCTGCATGTCAACGCGCTATGGAACGAATTTCATTGTCAGAATTCACCAAAGCTAATATTGTGAATAAGCCGAAAATATTGGAGGACCGACTGCCGGCCAAAGCCGTGGAACCAAGCTTGCCGTTAAATCGATTCTCATCAGCAAATGCAAATGACATTGTTAACAATAACATTCTTGGTGGAAATGAAGAGCAAACTAATGCCAACAATAACTAGTCCTCAATGTTCAAATACCACGCCGCCTCAAAAAGTTGTGCAGCCGAAACCTAAGGAATCCACATTTGGCCAAATTACAAAAATGTTCCGATCCAACGACAAGCATTCTAATCCCGGTCATCGACCTCCGAAAGGAAACACAGAAAAAAAGAGCGCTGCTGCAGAGGTATCTTCAAGTTCAGAAAAATCTTCTCGTGGAAGAAAACCCACTAAAGAAAACGTTAGAAAAGTTGATCAAGGCACTAGCATTGAGCGAGGTGCACCGATTCATGCAGCAAATCCAGGAAGAAATTCCGTTCCTGTTGTCCCACCTCTGAAATCCATTTCTCCTCCCACAATTGAAAATGCAAATCTGCTCAAGTCGCCTGAAGTTGCAAATGAACCAAAGCTGAGACAAACTGGAATGGAAGTGCCAATTGTAACTCCTGAAGTAGGCAGGGTTTCACCAATTAAAATGCCGGGTAAAATAGACGTTACTTCTCCCGCTGCTGCTACTCCTTCCAGCTCAATTTCTGCACCTCCGAAGGAGAATATTAATACCCAGATTTTGCATACAGTGTCAGCCCCAGCAGCACTGCCACCAACACTTTCTGTAAAATTTTCTGAAGTCATACCTCATAATCCAAATTTGAATTCACTGTCTGCGATTCCTTCTTCAGCAGAGGAATTAAATTCTACTGGCTCTGCACTAGCTAAACCAAACAATGTTTCAGCAACAAATAACAGCCTTCCTATGTCAGTTCAACAAAATCTAACTCCACCAGTCATTTTAAAGAAGTCAACAATTTCGCCAGCGCCAAACAGGACGTTTGTAAGGGCAATGGGAGGAATATTTATGTCAAAAGTCAGTCAATTGGTTGCCGTTGCGGAAAATATGCACAAAAACAGCACCGAGGAAGCCGCAGGGAGATTTAGAAGTATACCGCGCAGGACTAGTTTGAATGACAGTCCAAAACCTTCGACTTCTGCGAATATTTCACCAGCTGGAGCCAACCCTGGAATATTGCGTAGGAATTCTGAATTGGCTGGAAGCTCGACTGCAATTTACAATCCAAAAGAAGTATGCATTTAAAAACAATGCTAACATGTTTTCTGATTTATATCTAATAATTGGTGCGCTGCAATAATTTCAGGGCAATTTTAATACATACAAGCGGATGATTCAAATGATGGAAAATGAGGATTTCATTAGGAGTTCGGTCGCAGTCGAATGTCCGATTTGTCTGACAGGAATTCCTCCCGGTGAAGGGATCACA
>JAAXYW010001917.1:0-18097 GCA_036851895.1 Orthonychiurus folsomi
CTTTCTGAGCAAATTAATTATTTTCAAATTAAATTGACTGACTAATTTAATCAAACAACAAAAAGACAGTCCGCACCTTCCCATTTTTCAGCCAGGTAAGTGCCGGTGTTGGTGTTCCGCCCCCTTTGCATCCTAAGACCTGGTCCTTGCTGTTCAACATGAAACGAATTTTGGTCTCAATATCGTGATCTATGACTGGTTCTTCAGGCTCTGAAAATGGCGATTGAGCTTTACAACAACTATGCAATATGTTTACAATTTAAAAGTTGTTGGACCGGTATTTATATTACCCATTTATCTACTAATTTTAATTTACCTGATAAAACAATCGGTAATCTGTGTTCAAACCATTCCGTAGAATTCCATGCTGAAATTCGGCAGCCGACTTCCACAACGTCAGGCACCATCGTGTAATACTTTTCATTTGAGGATTCGACTATAAGAATCAATCAAAATTCATTAATAAGCTAAAACAGATCAAGTAATTGCGAAACCCAGCGACTCACCAAATTCCTGGTCCACTCGTCCATCTGCATACGTGAGCATCCACCAAACCGGCATCGCCGCAATATAGCTGACAAAATTACACTTGAAGCCATACGAGCCATTTTTATACATTTTGGTAGCATTGGAGAAGGTTTCGACCACAACAAGCGCATTCTTGTCTCTGGCTACATGGTAGTCAAAATCTGGAATTTGCCAATACAAAATTACACATAAATTGGGCAAACTACGTAGCATAATTTAATGTTTAAGGTATCGTACAAATATCGTTGTCAACCCCTGTAAAATATTGCTGGCGTCTGCTACCGCATTGCATTCCTCCATACGGATGGATCACTTTGATTTCGTACATGTCCTCCGTTTCCGTCACATCCTCGGATGGGCTAATGGTCGTCACTTCTATCTTAACTTTTATTCCAAATTTCCTTCCAGGGCACATTCTGCCGGTTTTCTGTGAGTAAATGCACAATAGAAGATGGATTTGAGTTAACTTCAATTTGAGTACCCTGACCAACCTCGTCCAAGTCATGGAGGCATGCAGCCTTCAGCCGATGAGTATTCGGATTATTCACTATATTGTTAACAAAACTTTGAGCAAATTTATTGTGTCGTATCCCACTTTCCCTGGTTGCCAAACACACAGCATTGGATGATCCATTTGCATTCTTCGTAAATTCTAAGAGACCGTCGTGCTTTGAAGTGGGCCGTTTCTTCGGAGTGAATATTGGGTTTCCTGTTTCAAACAAATTAGTAATAAGTAAGAAAAAGAAATATATTACCTTTTGAGTTAGAATTTAACCTTCTTCTGGTTGCACAGCTATGACCTTCTGTCGATCCTCCCTTCCATCCCACGCAGTGTAACACTCGTAATCTCCATAAACTTCGTTGTCTTCGGTGATTTCTCGCATGAATCCCATTTTGGGATCAAATTTGATATTCTCATCCTCGGATTCAAGGTCAACCGGAACATAATCCTTCACTCAGGGATAAACAGTTTTGTACTTTTGATCAAATAATTAAATAGTAGTCAGGCCCAATTTTACATACCTGGAAAAGTTGAACCACTGCATCGTGATTTTGCACTCGACATGGTATAATTAAAAACTGGCCGCTTGGGTCCAGGTAAGCTCTTAGGGTTTCATCCGCCAATGGGAGGAAAAATGGCAAATACGCCTCTGAAATTAAGGTTATAAGTAGTTAACTGGAAATGATATGATGAATGATAATGATAAGGAATATTGATATGAACCTTACTTCGAACAAAAATGGAAATCATGAGGATTTGACTCGGCTTCCCGACAGGATGGAACAAATAATTTGCAGACCATATCAGATGTTGTACGGGCTTCAAAGTGATGGCAATAACGTAGGTTGTATTTGTATTGATGTCCGGATCAATGTTAAGATTACGTTTGTAAAATTCGACTTCGAAGTGCAGTGCGGGCTGAGAATGCGAATATACATAAATATCAAAATTTCAAATTTCAATGCATTCGCATTCACATTTTCACACAATTTTCAGTACGCGTGCGCACCGCTCATACCTGTACACCATCGTAATCGACCTCAATGGGAAATAAGGCGCTGCACTCCAGCGTCATATCCGCATCTAATTAATTTCCCAATAATTAAAATAACCGCTTCGTTTTCATTTAGTCTACGCTGGTTAACTGATAATACAAATGAAATTTGTATGATTAATTACCGACTTGGAGGACGATGGAGTTTTCGAGATTGGTAATACATTCATAGCTGGAATTCGAATGTGTGTCATGGCTCGGGAGTTTGTGTTCTATCACTTCGCAACTCATTCCGTGTTCATCCGCGACATGGCCATCTTCGTCACACTTTCCATTTACACTCAAAATATTGGCACTAATTAAGTACAGGAATCCTAATCCGAGGAATTTGATCGTGATCCTCATTATGAAACAATTGGGTTTATGTTGACGTCGACTTCGCTGCTGGAGGACGAGTACCCTTGGGATTTCAATGTGCGAATCCGTACCCCGTCATGTCAGTTGTGTTCGTGAACGGAAATACAAAATACGATAAACCACAAACTCAGAAGACAAGTCCTTCACACAAGCATAAGCAACGCACCCACATTGTCCAGTAACCGATTAATTGTATTACTAACCCTAATTAATCTAACCGATGCACTTAACTTTATCAGGACGCAAACACCAAGACCAAATGCTTGTCCTCG
The DNA here is from genome assembly GCA_036851895.1 of Orthonychiurus folsomi. NCBI lineage: Eukaryota > Metazoa > Arthropoda > Collembola > Poduromorpha > Onychiuridae > Orthonychiurus > Orthonychiurus folsomi. The sequence goes on from JAAXYW010001917.1 coordinate 2,714, forward strand.
GTCTTCCAATTCCTGTGCTAATTGTTTCAACCGCGGATGATCCCTCATGCCATTTATTGAGTGCGAAAAGCAAATGTCTGTATCGTTGTTGTCAATGTCAGTTGTGTTTCAGGAAAACGAATAATTGCAAATTCAATTGAGACTTGATTTGTGTGTTGTCCTCTGAGAGGAAACCGGGACTTGTGGTTTACAATTTACACGCGCAAACTTATTGCGAACTCGTTGGTGGGAAAATAAGTGATTTCCTTGGCCAGTCTAATAGGACGGGCTTAATGCTTGAAAAGTATAGGATTTTTTTCTTTTCTGAATCCGCTGGAGTTAATACAAATCTTAGCAATTATTGTATATCAAGTATTTTACACATTCATTACAATTAATAATATCCAACACTTTAATGTATTTGTAATCATATATTGAGCTAATGCGGTGACCTGAAGAATCATCCTAGAAATGCCATCCCCATGTCCCCATCCCCTGCGTCTTAACTTAACTCACAATCTGTAAATGTGTGCGTTTTAGATATAAAGCCTTTCAAACCAGAGTATTTGAACTTGGAAGTATAATTCAAACATATACCTTGCATCTAAAAGATATACTTGCAATCCAAATCCAATGCGTGTGAATCCAATGAATGAAATTCCAATGCAAATGCATACATTCAGGCTCCCGTCCTCACAATTCTCAACCGAATTTACAGGGCAATTACTGAAGTCAAATCAATACCTATATCCTTGCATCAAGGTCAGTAATCTTAGTTCAGGTGGACAAGGGAAGGTGTGGTACGGTTCTTATGTCCAAAATGATTAGTCTGTCTATTACAAGGGATACGAATACGACGATAGTACATTAACTCGCATTTGGTGACGTGTTCAGTGGCCACGGACGGAGATTTTGTTGCATTACATGCCAATTTGCCTAAATTTTGATCAGTATGGATTTGAAATTGTACTCTTTGTTAAGTTGTTTTGTGACTGCTCAAATTATATTGGGCGAAGAATCCGTTGCCGGAGCTCGGATCCAGTGTCCCGGTCATCCCTCTTGTCGTTTCCAAAGGAGAACAGGATTCCCGTCACAACATGGTAAAATTCAGTTGCAAATATTCCAATATTATGCGGATTGCTTAAAACGAGTAAGATGACATCACGTCCGAATTTTGGACAATGTTTCGCAAAACTGGCTTCTGAGGTTTTATCGACATTTGTAACCTTAAACAAGACGTAGAATGCGTTTGGCCTATTTTTAAAGCTGAATGAGCTTGCTGCCTTGCTAAATATTATTCTTGTTAAAGACTTGCGTGTCCCAGCGAGGAGGTCTAGCAATTGGATTACATAAAATTAAGTATTTTAGCCACAGCATTATTTACTGATTTCCAGATGCTGGCCAAAGATTTGCAGTTCGAGCTCCACGTGACAGCCTAGCCATTAGCGACTTGGAAGCAGTTTTGACTTTGGAAGTTCACAAGATCGAGGAAGAACTACGACCTCAAGAAGCCAGTTCAAGAACCCTACGGAAGCACCGATAAAGTTGAATACGCGACACCAGACAAAGAATCCAACGGAGGAACCGACTACGGTGACACCGATAAATCGGAACACAAGAAGCCAGTTCAAGAACCCTACCAATCTTACGGAAACACCAACCAACTTAAACAAAAAAAGCCAGCTAAAGAAACCTACGGAAGCTCCGATAAAGTTGAATACGCGACACCAGACAAAGAATCCAACGGAGGAACCGACTACGGTGGCACCGATAAATCGGAACACAAGAAGCCAGTTCAAGAACCCTACCAATCTTACGGAAACACCAACCAACTTAAACAAAAAAAGCCAGCTAAAGAATCCCATGGAGAACGAAAGGAAGTCAAACAGAAGCAGCCAAGTCAAGAATATTACGGAGGAGCCACCAATAAGAAACCAGCTAAGGAATACAACGGAGAAAGAAAGGAAGTCAAGCACAAGAAACAAGGTCAAGAATCTAACGGATACCCAACAAAATACAATTGGTACTGGTCACCGACTCCTGGAGGATATTACCCTCCGAGGCATCCGATGTACAACAACTACTACAGACCTATGTACAACTACATGAGGCCCGACTACCACCGACGTTACTAAATTATAAAACAGTTCCATATTTATCTAAATTGTTATATTGTATAGAGTTGTATTCCAGGTTTCTTTACATTGTTATGAAATACCATCGTATTCTATTTCAAATGTTTGGAATTTCTGTTTATTGGCTCAGAATTAACTACGTTAGCTATTAAATGAGTTTACCCACTCTGCCTCAATTTACAACTCCAGAACTTTTTTTCCCGTATTTTCATCTACTACTTCTTCGTACAAAGGTTAGAATGGACATTATAATTATTTTCCCGTAGTCAAACGTTTACTTCCTCTTTTGAATCAGCAGTGGAACTATGGTCATAGCATCTACGTAGAATCCATTGTATTGTATTACTCAGCAGAGGAGACTCCCCAGTTACTTGACAATGTCGCCTCGTTCGTCGGCCTAAGAATAATGCTTTAAAAAAGTACCCCAACACAAGAGCAGGAGCAGCAAGTGGTAGTTAAGTTGGCTCTATCAAAGCGGACACAGACAAAAAAAAGGAATCCAAAAACCAAACGGTTCCATGGGAAGGGCGCGTTTGAGGTTTGGCTTTGACTTTTGTGTTCATTGCCCATGTAGTTGAGTTGGGGTGTGTGTCCGAATCCAAAAAGGGTTTCCACAAACTCATGTATAGAAGCTCAACTCATCGTCAGGTGGAAACTAATTATGCCTCATCCAATGCACTTTACTATGCGGACCGCATGGGAAAAGGGGGGAAATCATATCCTGAGTCGAAAAGAGGTACTGGAAGGCCGAGTTTCCTGAAATACATTATTAAATGCATATCGCTGTAAGGTTTTATTTACTTTTTCATCACATTGGTATACTTGTTCATGATATTATTAAGGAGGTAGTGTTAAAGAAGTTGAAACTGGCATAATGCATTTGGGCTACCAGGAAACTCCAGACAATTTGCTATTTAAATCGAACTATTTTAACTACTATACGGCATTTACTCTAGCGGATTTTACATTAAAACGAATTGTGACGACGAAGTCGACAACGCTTGTAGCTTGTACAGTCAAATTGACGTTATTGAACTGGATCCATTTGCCCTATTCCTACCTCTACCAAATGCATTTATTTCATGCCCATGCATGCCTCAGCTGTAGTTTCATTATTACAAAAAAACACGCACAACAATGTGGCTATGCTGTGCTGTGGTTTCCCATTATCCCTACCTACCTACCTGCATGACTTTTATTCTTGGCGAGTTGTCCGAGTGGAGTAGTGTCAGTGTGAATATCCTCCTCCGTGCATTTTTTTAAAGAAAAAAATACCTTGTTGACTGTTGACTTCAGTTTTGGAGTTCTGCGTTTACTAGCAATTGACAATACGGAAGAATAACAACAGAGTAGCCAATTTGGCAGACAGACACTTGGATTTGTTTAATCTTGCGCTTACGTACGTGTACGTACGGTGTGGGTGTCTGATGGATTTATTTATGAATTCAAAGTGACAACGGGGTTAATGTGTTGTGTTTTAAATTGCAATTGTTTATTGTGAAGTGGGTGATCATCATTATCCAATTCTTGTGGGGCGGTGGTGCTTCGCGTGGTCAACGAATCTAACATAAGGAAACGAGCGGTACGGATGGTTTTATTTTATTAACTTTTATTTGTCAACCATAGGTTTATTAGATTAAGAGGAGGATGCTAGTTTTGAAAAGGCGCAAAACCCCCTTTGCCCTAACCCTTAGCTGTGGCTGTCACTCAAATCCTCACTTGAGTTTTTTAAAACGGAATTAATAGACAAATACAAAAAAAATTGTGTTTAACACGTTGGGCTTGAACGGAAATCCAATTCCATCCACTCGCAAATTATTTGCAAGGCGTTCGTTTCTTCTCCTGACTTCTTTATGCTTTTTAATTCCTTGCCTGACTGGAAAAGACTACGCTGTTGTATTATTGTTATTTAATTGAATTAAACTGTAGTTTAAGTTGAAGGTTTGCTATAAGGAGGAAATCAGAATTGGAATAGAAGTCTGGATGTCCACGTCTGGAAGAGTTGTCGGTTCCCAAGTGCATCTGCACCGTGCAATGTTTGGCTTCATCCATAATTGGAGTGCAAAATAAAGAATTAAACTTAGTGCAAAGTTTAAATGCATTTAAAATTGTGCTTAGTGAACGGGGTTTTGTCCTGTCGCCTCAGGATGGTGCGAGCTGGGATATTTGTGCGATTTTGTTTTAGTTGTAAAGTTTTAATTGAGAAGACAGGAGTTTGCGTCTATACGTAAGTTTTGCATGCAGACCAAAAGTTATTTAGAACCCAAGATCCAATTTTGTGACTGAAACTAAACTGGTATTGGTTTGTCAGTAATATGCGTTAAAATATTTCTTTTATTGGGCGCAGAGCTAAAATTTTGATAAAAAAGATTTGAAGTTGTAAATTTCTTAAACCAATGCGTTGCATAATCTGATTATGTAATGAAACCGTAGTAAATTAAATGCTCTCAAGATTTACAAATCTCCATTCAGGGTATTGCAATTTGCGAGTGGAAATTGGGCCTGGCTGCACCGTGTTTAAATATTTGCACAGACGACAAGCTTGTAATTATTGTGACTAATGAGTTTGTGTCATTTCTTCATTTGCAAAGTTCATTTCAACTGTGGAGATGGCCTGGTGTTAAGTGCTTATGAAATGAGATCAGCGGATTCCATTCCGAACACAATGGACATTCTTGGCACAAACTTGGTGCATTGTTCAAATTCAAATGAAGTTTGTGGTTGGATTTTCGCAATTATTTCATGCTGAGTAAGTGTCAAGCTAATAGAGTTTACACGTTGCCATTCATTTCATTCATTTGAGTTAATTACATTCCAGTCCACTCACCTTCCTTTGAGAAATACCGAGGAATTTCTTGGCAAGCTGAAATCCTAGTTGTAGTTGTAATTCCCCTTTCTTTGTGCATAAGAGATTAGAACTGTCGAACTGTGCTCATGTGCATTCAATCGGTATATTATGTCGGGTTTAGGGTTTTTCAAAACAATTTGGCAAATCAATCACATATATGCGAGATTTATATCTTCAATTATTGACTAATTCCAAAGCCGAATAAGAATAGTGATTTTCATTTTCTTAAATTTCGATTTAATTTAGTTAAACCGTCTGTGGCAAGTTGATTCAAAGTAACTTGATCAAAATTTCATTGGTTTGCCCCAAAATTGTTACCCTAATGTCAAGGTATAAAATTCGAAATTATTAATTTCATTTCGAGAATTGAAATGGGATTTAGTTCACAGATCATAGCTCCTAAATGATACGTAGTACGTTAAAAGCCGCAAGTAAACATAAGGAAGCAAACACTTAGCAGAGTACATTGCAAAATACTTTTCAATGCTTGGGTACATTCCACAGCTCGACTGAGGGATTTAATCGTGCTTAATTCAGGTTTGCCAAAACATACAATTGCACAAATAAGGTTCTTGTGCGTAATTTATGTTTACTCGCTATCCTAAACACACTTACTAAGTATCCAATGCAAGGAATACAAGCAAAACACATAGCACATGGACATAAAGCATAACATTCACTCCATTCCCTTCCCTTCCGCATTTGAAATCAAAATTATTTGTTAGAAGAGCAGATGTCAATATGCGAAATATGTATGTGCATGCACCACGCAAAAAAAAGTGAGGAATCCTTGAATTCCGCGAATGACTGCGACAGGCAGGCGGGGGAGGAGATTATGGTTGGCAAATTCGCAAATCTACATCTTTTGGCGAATCAAAAATCTATGTACATCATTGTTTACCATTTCCATTCCAAGTTTTCGCCGTTGAGTCGTAGTCGTAATATGCATATGCATGATTGTATGTAAAGTTCATTGTGAATTACGTTGGGCGTTATTTCCAATTTGGGAGACGAGCGGAACAAGATATTCTGCAGGGTTGGAGGATGTCAGGAATCTGATCGCATTCCGTGATAAGTCGTGATTCACTGCGCGTTGTGGGTCCGAGTGTTAATTTTTGCCAAGCACACTTGCATACATAAAATTATTTTGTAGTTATGCTAAGCGGACGTTTTGATTTTTATATTTTAAAACATATACAACAGTCTCATTGTGGAGGTAACGTGCTTACAAATGGTCACGACAGCCTTGCCACTTCCAGATTGATCGTGTGCAAATTCGGATAAACATATTGAGCACTCCGGGGTACAAGACATTTTATAAATTCTGTTTTGGAAACAGAGAACAGTGATCAACTGAATTAACTTTAACTAGTACAAAAGTAGTGTTTGAGGATTACAGAATGGTTTCCCGACTGTATAATGTGCAATATGTTGGATTTATTATTTTGTAAACTATTTGAAAGGCCCTTAAGGTTAGGTGACCGTAATAATGTCACCACTTGCTATCACTGAAGCCTAGAATGGATTCTTAGTAATCCGAGCCACCTGAGGCAATGGCTGTGTATATAGCCTTGGCACCTGCCCACTGTATTTGAGGCCATTAGTTACCCGAAGGGACCCAGCCTGTGACCGTGCCACATGTAGGGGGATCCTTTTAAGAATTTGGTCCACATTGTCTTTTAAAAGGAAGGAAAGGAATGCGGACTACTTTAAGGCAAAGGAAGGGATTTTCCATCAATTTGCTGGAGGGAGTCACAGCAGCGGTCTTTTATCGTTTGACAGGTTCCCATCTATTGCACTTGTGGACTGTGCGATGTTAGAACCGTATTGTTTTGTTATTTTGTTAAAATGAAATCGGCAGCGACTCCATTTCCTCCTCTGTTTTCCTTTCTACTAGAATGGATTCTTAGTAATCCGAGCCACCTGAGGCAATGGCTGTGTATATAGCCTTGGCACCTGCCCACTGTATTTGAGGCCATTAGTTACCCGAAGGAACCCAGCCTGTGGCCGTGCCACATGTAGGGGGATCCTTTTAAGAATTTGGTCCACATTGTCTTTTAAAAGGATAAAAGGAAGGAAAGGAATGCGGACTACTTAAAGGCAAAGGAAGGGATTTTCCATCAATTTGCTGGAGGGAGTCACAGCAGCGGTCTTTTATCGTTTGACAGGTTCCCATCCATTGCACTTGTGGACTGTGCGATGTTAGAACCGTATTGTTTTGTTATTTTGTTAAAATGAAATCGGCAGCGACTCCATTTCCTCCTCTGTTTTCCTTTCTCGACAAACGACCGACTCAACCCTGAAGGAGAAATCCAATTTGAAGGAAATAAAATAGACTTTTCGCAAAGTAATCGAAATGTTGAATGACGGAGACGACGGGATTCAGAGAAAGTGACCCTGGGATTCGGGTAGAATTGAATTCAATCTGTGGATGTATTACAGAACAAAGTGCTACTTCTTTTTGAGAGGATGGATCCTTTACCATGACTCAAATTTCGGGTCCTTCGCTACTATTCAGGGTTCAAATGCACTTATTTTGCATAGGCAGAAGCGCATGCGGTGGTCGCAGGTTGATCCTGCGAGGCCAGAACTCAACAAGGCAATTGACGCGTCATGATTTTGAACCCAGGGTTCATATCAATTAATTTGGTTTTAAAACTTGGACTAAATCATCATCAATTGAGCTCAGAGTTAGCACGGTTTTTGCAATTTAGTTCAAGGCGTAATATGAACGTGTAGAATGGAAGTGTCAATTTTATCATCCTTTCAAGGCAATGGCTGCAATAATATGTGAATTTTATTTAAACCAGAAAGAACGCCGAATTGAAAAATATAAAATGACCTACTTAAAAACCGTTGCATACAGTTCTTTAACGGTCACCCTTGTGAAATTTTCTGGTCTTTTACGTCAAGCCACAATGAGGAATTGAAACTAATTATTATCCTAGAACATTTTTCAGTGAATTACTAAACTTTAATTAAGATGACAATACGTTGCCAAACGGCCTGAATAATACATGCAAGTTAATGGTGTAATCACTTCCTATTCCTTAACTTTTTACTTCTCCAAATTTAGTGGTCAGTTGTAGTCCGATTGAATTCGAATCATCCAAAGATGCAATGCATGTCGTTTAGATGAAATCGTGCTTGTCTAATGCACTCAAGAGCCATTTCCCTCATCCTTTTGGTCAAATCCACATTATATGTATTCCTGGGGCAATATTGATATCCCAAGGATGTCCTGCCAGGCCAAGCATTACGTAGTATCTAAATGGGTTTTCAATCAACTCCTCCACTGCATAGGCCGTACTGAGCCAAGCCCAACCATTGGATTCAATTTAGGGATTAACAGTCCCGGTTTAAGTTCCATCTTCCAAATAGCCACTCGATCCGAAGAAATCCTTATCATTTCCACATTCCTGCCACGTCAAACGTCAACAATTAATTTGATCTGACAAAATCGGATTCCGTTACATATGGCGCTGGCGCTGGGTCCATTGTCTGGATTGTATTGAGTAGCATTTNTGGCGCTGGGTCCATTGTCTGGATTGTATTGAGTAGCATTTTGCTGTGTTCATCTATCAAAGTGTGTCGGCTACGTATGCGTACGTGCTAACGTCCCATCTTTTTGAGAGCGCCACGTCTCCGTCTAAAACTTTTTGAAGGAAAAACGATGGGAAACTTTTCATAATTAGACGCAAGACTTTCCTTTGAAGATAGAATTGTCTTGGCAAACTTGCACGCTCCTAATGGCGATGCACGTACGTACGTACCTCTCAAGGTTATGACTGACATTTTGGGTAGAAATCCGCAAGAATTTGCTGTGGAAATCCTCCATTAGTGAAAATGATATTTCAAATATTCTAAATCATGCCCTTCTTTTTTTTCTTTTTGCAGGGGAGAAGGAGTAATTTAAACAGGAGCCTAATCACCCCACATCCAAAGTACTCAATCCATACCCCCTCTTCATCACTGGCATTAATCAGCCCATCAGATTCAGGAACGGTCGACATTGAATGTGAGAAGTACGTCCATCCACCCTCTACTCCCATCACTTGCAATAATCTCTTTGTGGAGGATAGACGTTTGCAAAACTGCAATACTCAACTCGGGCCGGGCGGAACAAAATTTATCAACCCATCCTCCCTGTACATGTCGTACGTAGCAGTGCCAGTACAAGCCTGTAATTTTAATTGCTGAATTCCTGTTAATCATTTTTCATTTCTCACCCATTCAAACCGTAGGCAGGGAAATTACATATACATACACACAGTGACCATTCCTTAGACTTGTGAGAGCTTTTTGGTTGGATTTTTACTACTTTACAAGTGAAAACACATGAGGAAAAAGTGAGAGTGTTTGCGCGTGTAAAGAGAACCCTGCAAAACTACATAATGACACAAACACTTGTTTCTTCCCTCGGCGGATGAGTGGACTTCCTCCCAATTACATTCATTTGAACCAAGTCTACACAATTTATTCTCAAACAACTCCGCGCAAGTGCTTGCGCTGTTCTTTAATATTCTGGTTTGACCACACGACATCGTTTGTACGTTAAAAACATCCTTTGCCCTTGTGGAATTTTGTACATTTTGTTGAAAACTTGACGATTTGGTTCATTCACGTACGTCAAAACTTTCCCACCTCGGAGACGACAAAGTGAATAATTTACAAAAGGGGAAGGACATTTGAGGACGAAGGATCACAAAACTAAACATCACATTTTGTTTGCAAACAAATTAATAATTGTAGACTACCAGTCGTTTGGGTCATGAAGTGCAGGGGATACAATTGCCTTGTGTAACATTACATACAACCAACATTCGTGCCTCTCGTGACTCCGACTTTCTCTCCCTTCAAAATTGAAAATTCGTGTAAACATGACCCACCTGCCGCACCCTTGCTGACACTCACAACACGACGGAGACGTCAAATTGTCCACCTGTCCACAAAAAAACGGGAGGATTAATTTAAGTTTTAAGGCGACAAAAGCTCGGTGACTCGGCCAATTCAATTTGGCCCAGTCTCCTCCCAAAATCTTCCCAAAATTTTTTGTCTAAGAAAAAAGAAGTTGTGGGGTCCGGGGGACAGCTCCCGTACTTCCGGAACATCCGCCATATCCAACATCGTGGCAGAATCATCCAGAAATGAATCCAGGTGAGAATTATAATACTTTTTCTTATTTACACATAAAGGAAATGAGAAATTTGAGTGCAAATTGCAAATTTGATATCCAACATGAATTCGCTGTGCGAAATGCAAGTAAGTTTTTGCATATCACATGCAAAAGGGTCTTTGAACTCCCTTCAAATGCTCATTTGCTTTGATCCTCGGATGTATCATGTCATGCATTTCCTCACCACTAAACCATCACCACAAATTCCCTCTTGTTCAACAATTTTGAATTACTACAAAGTAAGGGAGCCGCACTGGACTGCACTGCACGTTTTGTGGTAGTGAAGGTAGGATTGTAGCTCCCATACTCAAATCATCCTCATCTTCCTCCTCCTCTCCAATAAAACCGACACCTTCATTATAATGAGAAGTGACAGTCTAAATCCCAGGCCTTGTGTCAGTATTTCTAAGCCTCGGTGCCTTTGTATAAGCTTTACAAGTTGAAGTTATGATAGGATCCATGTATGTGTGCTTTGGCATCCGTCGTGCTATGGCGGAGCATATGTATGGGTTTTAGGCAGGGAAACGGAAAATATGGAAATCATTTGCTTTTGCATAGCGCAGGGCCGGCCGTGCCGTTTCTGTCCTGCACTTTTACTCTCGGTTTATTTTCTTACCAAAACTTCTTAATTGTGATTTATACCAGTCAAATTTCCAAAGGCTTAATGCTTAGGCTCAGACGCAGACGGCCGGCCCCTTGAACTGAACTTTTAAACAGATTAAGTACATTTCAAATGCTGAGTTAAGTGATGTTGTAAAATCAGTTGAGAAACTAGGGAACCTTTTCTAAAAAAAATATTCATAAATTAAGCGCTTGTATGTAGGTTGCACGGCGCCGCCAAAGTTCTACAAAAATTTGACATGTGAACTGTGCACCCAAAACTATGTTGTGCAGGACAATAGAGTAGCATTTTTAATTTTTCATAAGTGGCGTTGTATATTATATTGTGGCAATATTGTGATTTGAAACACATGCACATTCCATATTATGTCTGCATGTATTACGGCCCGGCATCGGCGAATTTAGTCATTTTTAAATATCATCAACAAATTTGGCCTCAAACGACGCTTTTCTTGACAAATCTACAATAATACACAATCGCCGTCAAACAATACCTGTCTAGTTCATGTGCATAGAATAAGGACTTTTAATTTTTGATTAGTAGCGTGGAAGTCCGGAGTAGGTAGGATCCCGTTTCAATTCCAGTTTCATTTTCTTCGCCGTGCCGTGTTGTGCAATGTACGTGTTGGTAGGGGGATTTTCTGATGCGACAAGTCACGACACGATGCGACGTACGAGGATGACACGAGCGAGGACCAGCAAAACGTCCACGTTCGTCGGACTCGGGGAAGCGCGAAAAAGAGCAAAAAGTCTGAATTTATGCTGCCTGCAAATGTACGTGCCCGTCGTCGTACGGTCATAATGTACCGCACTGCACATGCATATACGTATGTATGTACTGCGCTGCACTTGACTTCCCGTTTTATCCATCCCTGATTTTGTTGACAACAGGGAATAATTCACACGCAAGACGGTAGGATGTCTTCTTGAATGCACTTTTGAGCATGGAACAACTAAAACCCATTGTTAAAGCTTCTGAAGCCAGTAATAACGAAGGAGAATCTTCTCCCTTTGTGATTCGGAAGTGCAAGTGTCGCGTAGGCGTAAGTACGTGTACAGGTGCAGGGCTGGGCTGAGCTGAGCAAATTAAATTTCTTCCGTGCAGTGGCTGTGTGTGATGAAATGACGAACGGCTAATCTCCGTGGATAATGTAACGCAATCAAAGTTCATAATCCATGGCATGGCATGGGAGAATAAATTTCTTCCGTGCAGTGGCTGTGTGTGATGAAATGACGAACGGCTAATCTCCGTGGATAATGTAACGCAATCAAAGTTCATAATCCATGGCATGGCATGGGAGACCGGTGCGGGTACGAGGAGGCATACTACTGTGTATAATAATGGATTGTACTGTAATATTGCAAGGGATGTGAATGGCAAATTGAAATGCTGCGCATTATGCATATGCATATGCAAATCAAAAGGATTCATTCTTCATCTGATTATACACATTATTCTAGAATTGTAGTACATGGAGGGAAGGGAATCTTTCAGTACTGTACATGTACGTACGTGCGTAGCCCTTTGGGGAAATTTTGCAGAAGGAGATATGAATAATTGCATTGGAATCTTCGTATGACATTTTCTTTGCTGGTAACGGGGAATTTTAATGAAGGGTTGGGCTTGGGCAAAGCATGGCTGGGGTGTAACCGTGCATGGCCATGGTGCGCGGCGGCCCAGCCGCAAAAGGCTTTAATCAAATTATTCGGAGGTAATAAATTTGCAGTTGGAAATTTTAAGTTGAGTTGACCTGTAGGAGGTAGACTTAGAAATCGAGAGTGTTTTTGTGGATACCTTTCACAAATATCTCAACTAGATTTGGAAAAGGCATAAATATAATATAAATAATATAAATAAACGGATTTTTGCAACAGAAAAAAATGACCTTGGCTTGGAATTAGTTTCGGTGAACATGATATCCCCGTAATTCAATTTCCGCTACAATGATACGACACTTCATTTTCTTCTTTACTTGACTCAACTGCACTGCATGAAAATGACGGAAATGTTCCTTAGCCGTAGAATCATTTTTGCAGTTTTTAGTGAGGCATAAAAAAAGCAAGCGTCTTGTCCGTCCGTCGCCGTCACGCTCATCCCTTTTCTTACAGGATTTTCATTGAAATTGGAGGATTCAGCTTTACGGATGAAGGGATCGGGACACAATCCTCATGTATTATTTCTGTCCGCCTCAATCACACCGCGTCACGTACATTTACAATATGGATTTGGGTGGAGCCCTGATTTTAATTTCAAGGCGCCGCCTGGTATGTAATGTGGATATCCGTTTACAAATCTATGCTTCGTTTTGCTAAATTTGTTTTTAATTTGGATTCACTTCATTTTAACTCGGGGAACGGTCGGATTTGTTTTGAAAATTTTGACATGACGTGCCAAAACTTGTGAGGTACGTGTACGCTATGTATGCAAGTAGCTACGTGTTTACACATCTCAACCGTCTAATCTTCTGGTCTGGAGCCAAAGACTGTTTATTCCTATAATTTTTCCGTTGTCTTTCCATTTCAATGTACAAAATTTGCAAGCAATGTGCTGACGACAACATTTTGCTGATTAAGATAGGGAAAATTCCGCACTTTTCTTTAGTTTGAAGTATTCAAGATTTTCTGCCAGTACGGATTATAGCCAGCGGTCTTAGCAATAATTTGAAAAAGCTTTTGGTTGGCATTGCGGGTTGCGTTGTGCTAAATTTTTAATTTTTTAAATTTAAACTAAAATAGATTAAACTCAAATTCCAGACACCTTGGTCATTACATTGTCTTATTAATATTAATGTCTAAACTATTAAACGGCCTGAAACTTGGAATTTTTACATTGTGACATTGTCCTGTATTTCTTTACCGGCAGTAAAAGGAACTAGAGCTACCCCTCGTATAATTGTTGCTCTTAATTCCATCATTAATTATCCGTCTCCGTGCAGCGTTAAAGGGGTTAATGCGGAAAAGGGGTACAATAATAACTGTAGTGTGAATACTAGCGCCTGAGGTATGTGCTGCATGTATCACTTGCCACTTCCACACAACAGTCGTCGTCGTCGTCCGTTGACTCCTTATTAGCACCAATTCAAGAATCTATTTAAAATTAAAACATTTTTGTTCCTTAGCTCCTGAGGGACGAGGTGGCAGCAATAAGAATTAAATAGGATTTCCCATTTCCAAAGCATTAATTAGACATTGACGGACTGAAATGGCTGGCTGGCTACTCTTCCCTATGCCGAAATGTTGGGTTGAGTCGGAAACTCCTACTCCGTTGAAATTCTTAATTCCACCGTCGTCATCCTCATCCTTCGTGCAAAATGCACAAGAATCCTTTGGTTCGTTAAACATCACTTTCAACCGTTTCTCATTTTAATTTCAAATTCCTTCCTCTGACTCCCGTCGTCGTCGTCCCAGTCCCAACCCAGAATTTTCATCATCATTTCTCATCTGGGACCCGTTTTTTTTTCTCTAAGAAGTCGGTACCGCAGCATTGCTGATGAAGGTGCGGGAGAAGACAGTCATTTGCAAATGTGTTCATCCCATTCATTTATATTCTCACACAATGTGCGTCCCATCCTATAAAATTAAATTACAGTAACTAATTATGGGGCTAAATTTAAGTTAGAGGCTGTACATAGTTTTTTACAAGTTGACAAATAACATGAGGTTATTTAAAGTTTGAGTCATTCGTACTATGTTGTGATGGGTTTTTGTATTATAGTTAAAGGTTGAAGTGAGTTTCCGTCAAGATTCATAACCGCAAGAATGGTTCAAGAATATGACTTTTCTGACACTTCGTCGCGGGTTATGCATTGCGTTTGCTTTTATTTAAAACACAAAAATTATGCATTATCAAATTCTGATTGCTTGTTGAATTCACACACAGACGATACTCCACACTGATTTTGTATGACAGAAGATTTCTAATCCTTCCCATTGTTGTCCTGTGCTGTAATTGAATGGGTTAATTTTGAGAATCAATTCCCTGCAGCCTCCAGTGCTTGGAGAAGAGAATTAATCGAATTTATGAAAGTTGGATGACACGCACCAATCTGTGGCTGTGGTTTGAAGGAATTGGATAGAGTGAGCAGTGATCTAATGGAATTGAATAAGAAGACGAAGTGATGATGAATTCTTACACAATTGGATCCATTCAAATCACTCCTGTGCTAGTGTCTGTATATATTGACACTTTCTTCCACAGCATGGCATGGCATGGCCATAATTGAGTTGACTTAATCCTTGATTGCTATTAGTCTACATGCATGGATGTGGACTGCATATTCAAGCGATTAAATTCAATCGCAAGGGACAAACCAGGCCAGACAAAAACTTTTTCTTCCCAACCAAAACCAAAATTAACCACAGACAAGTGCACGACTGTGTCGATTAGCAAATGATGTTTGCATTTATTGCATGCTGCCTGGTTTTAAGCAGACAAACTCCAGATCAGACAGAGAATAGAATGAAATTATGGGATAAGGCGTGGGATAGAAAGTGCATAGCCATTTATGTGATGTAATGCAAGTCCCATGATCTGTCTCAGAAATTTAATCAATGAATTTCTTGTATTATCTGCACTCCACTGGCTGAGGCTGAGTCAGTGTACTTTTTTAATTGATAGGAAGAAA
>JAAXYW010001918.1:0-18087 GCA_036851895.1 Orthonychiurus folsomi
TGCAAAAATTATCGCTGAAACATCTAATTTCTTAGCGGCTAGCAATGCAATGAAAATTTGCTAAATGCAAAGATAAAGAAATTACACACACATCGAAAGCGGACTTTCACTGCACTAGTGCACTGCACTGCACTGTGTCCCATCCGCATGAGCCAAGCGCGGATAAAGTAAGAATTTGGGTTTTGGAGGTTGAAGTCTGACTACATTAAATTATATTTACGAAGTAGTTGTGTGTTCTCATCCAGACGGTATGTCATTTGAATAGTTGCGAAATATGACATCCGTCAAAAAAGGCAATATGTGCAGTAGTGTCAGTGGAAAATCATTGAGGTCTTCAAATGACAACTTAGAATACTTCCAAAAACATGGAAAATCGGAAAGCCTCGATTGCCCATCATCTTCAAGTTACATCGGGCATTGTGTAAATTGCCACAAACCTTTCTTGGATGATGACGGAAGTGTCATTCAGCAGAGTAACACAAAATTATTTGTATTCAGAACTACGCCAGGATGTTTCAAAGAAGTCTCAATTATTTCCGTTGTTGAAGCAATTAGTTACATTTTTGGCGATCGATTCAACCCAAAACGCATCGCGAGGAGGATTGCCAGTTCTGGTCAGGACTCAAATTTCGTTGACGACCTTGAGCTCCCACTGTGTACACGTTGTGGTGACCTCGTTCAGTGCATATATAATCTGCATAAGGAGTTCCAAGAAATGTGCCATGCGGACTCGAATTTTCAAACGCTTTTTAAAAAATCGTCAACCACCCGAACTGCGGCGGCGGATAATTCAGACGAGTATTATACAAATAACTCTGATGATGTGGTAGACATGATTGTTCCAACCGTTGTTTATGGGGATGACGAAAAGGGTCAGGATGGTGAAGGCGCTGACGATGAAAGCGGTGTCTTAGCAAACAACCCTTGCGAGGATGACTCCGAAGAATACGAAGATGAGCCAATTGCCAGTAGACAACGGAAACGAAGAATGAAGCGACGAAGAAAACGCTTGACGGAACCACCTAAGAAAAAAACAAGAATTGAAGTTCCAAAATTACCACCAAAGAAAGAAAAGCCCAAAGCAACTTTAAAATCCATATTGCAAAAATTGAGACAAATAAGACTGCAAAGAAAAATTGCGATCGAGCTGGGAGTAGAGAAATTGGAATGGAAGAGACGACGATTGGAGAATTCCTTGCATTTGTTTAGAATTAAACAAGGGAGAAGGAGGCGAGCAAACGCAGGGCAAGATTCTATTGAGAAGTTTAGTAGACATCGCCAAATGCGACCTAAGATGAGAGCAAATGACATCATTCCCACAATTCAGTAAGATCTAAAGAAATTTTTGTAATTCCTTATGAAAGCCGGTCTTCTAAATTTGCATTTTGAATATTTACAGATGCTCGGACTGTGGATACACTTGTAACAAGCGCTTCTTCGCAGCCCATCAGAATGTAATGCATCGCAAAGTGCCAGCATTCGTTTGCAACTTTTGTGGCCGCGTGAATCGAGACTTTGAGAATTTGAAATTGCATTTGAGCACGCATTCCTGGAAACGAAGACCTGTTTTAGTCAAGGAAAGGAGGTCCTCGCATTGTGGGCAATGTCCTCGAATCGTCAGAAAAAGTATGTCTATAATTTCTATGATTGTATCAGTTCATCAAATCTATTTGATTCAAACACATTATGCCAGTCACACACAGTTTTGGCGAAAGTGTAATAATTGTATCGCTTGGAAGTAATACATTTAGGAAATTCATGTTTTACATTAAAGTCTGATATGGTAATACTTTGCCTATTCGCCTATTTGGATGGTGACTAAAACTTTCAGTGATGGTTACACTTTATATCTGCAACCTGTTGAATTTCTGATTGATATACTTATGCATGCAAAATGTACTTTACAGGCATATTCGATTTACACATTGCTCTGCATGGAATACCCAGACGATTCAATTGCAAGAAGTGCAACTTCAATGGAGAAAACAGCCAGGATTTAAAAGATCACCAAATTGTTCACGAAGAGGGCGGCTACTATGCGTTTAAATGTGACTCCTGTGCTCAGGGCTTCAAAATAGAAAGTTTCTTAATTCAGCATCACATGATTTGCGAAATGAGGGCAGTGGATCGGCCGTTCAGATGTACAATTTGCGGGTTTAAACGCTTCAAGCTGAAGCACCATTTGGAATCTCACTTATTTGAAGTTCATCGGTTATCAAAGGAAGAATCTCGTGCAATGGTGTACCCTGGGCTTGCCAAAAGAACTGTTAATAGGAAAAAGAAGTAGTGACATGTTTTGGTAGTACCGTTTCTTAATGCCCTTCTCCTTGTATGTACTGTCTTAATGAAATGGAAAGCTTTTTGACTTTTATGTTATGAGTTGCATGAATAAATGATGAGCGAGTTATTAATAGGAATTCGTAAATACAACACGATTTCCAAAATTTAAATATGCCAAAATTACTAGTATGATTTTATTATTTATATAGTACTTGGACAATTTTCAAAACTGCTTTCTAGTACAAATTAGATGTGTATATCCCTCCGCAGCATCATAATTTGCATTGCCGATTTCCTGAAAACTTGTCTTATTTACAACAGAGGTTTGGTGGACATTATTCATACAGCAGGATTTGGGGAGAGATTTGGAAAGCATCAGTTTTCATTTGTTGAGTACATCTGTTCTATTCTTCTGACTGAGGATCTCATATGAAAGTCGCACGGATGCGGATGCATTTGGACCTCAAATAATTAATAATTCTAAACCGGGTCAGTATTCCGAATAAATTATATTCCAGACCCATTCCAAATTTGGCAAAAATATATATAACAATGATTTGTAAAATGTGAAAATGTGATTTGAACACTTGTGAAGAGTTCAACAGCGAGGCAGCGTCAGGACCTACTTTTTTAACATTCAAGTACAGATACCCACTCAATACTGAATTAATGTGAATGGGAGACCAGATTGAAGCCTATTGTATGGTCACAACAACATAACAGTCACTCCGATCCTCATCTCAAACTCAATTGATGAGATGATGATGCAAAATATTTTACAACGTCTTTATTTCCATCCACGCAGAACATGTTACAGGAAGCCAAATGAAAAC
The DNA here is from genome assembly GCA_036851895.1 of Orthonychiurus folsomi. NCBI lineage: Eukaryota > Metazoa > Arthropoda > Collembola > Poduromorpha > Onychiuridae > Orthonychiurus > Orthonychiurus folsomi. The sequence continues at coordinate 3,114 of JAAXYW010001918.1, forward strand.
TTTACTTGAAACACGGTTGAAGTTTTAAATTGTGGAACTGGACAGGCTTCGCAAATGATTTTCAAGCGCGTCTTTATACCTGTCAATAATGGCGGAAATGTGTTACACTAATTTTTCCGTTCTCCTAATTTGCCATTAAATGAAATAGGCAGATCATCCTCGTTTACTCATCTTTATATGTGGATGAACCAAATTTTCAGAAACGTATTTGAATTCAGGGAATACCTTTTCTCAGAATGTTTAAATGAAATAAGCCGCAAGCATATTGTTGGTCAGGTTTGTCAATTTGTGATGCCTGGGACACATCTTAAAATGTACAGGCAGAGGGCACAGCCCCAAATCAAATTTGACATTAACATTCTGCATTTGCCCTCACTATGCCACATACATGCGTGCATTATCATGGGAGTTCCCCAAATAAAGGGACCGATCATTAATCGAGGAAGGGGACATGATAAAAAAAGGAAAAGGTGGAGAATGAGGACACTAATTCTATAAAAAGCATTGTTGACAACTTGAACTACTTTATTCAGGCAATTGCTGCTGTCCATGTCGCTGTTTGTGGTTCGGCGTTACGCTTATTAAACTTCCCGAATTTAAAAATAGAAATAGAAATAAAATAATTGAAAATGATTATTTTAAAAAGAATTGTGTGGAAATCTTCGCTGCTACTAATATTTTGTAGTGTGCTATTGAACGATGTACTTTGTTCTGTAATCCAAGAGCCGGACAGAACGAAGGAAGCAGGAACAGCAAACACGGAAGTTGCGGAATTAAGTGCAAAGGAAGCAAAATGTAAGAAAAGTCCCGAATGCCTTCCGATTCGGATTCACATTCTGGAACTAATGTTTTGATTTTTTTGGAAATTAAGTAATTAGCATGCTGATGATGATAAGACTTCAAACTGCACCATGCCAAGCTGAAAATAATTCGAATGGGACTTGCTACCCAAGGAATCAGTGTACACAATTAGGTGGAATTGCAAGTGGAACTTGTGCTAGTGGATTTGGTGTGTGTTGCATGTGTAAGTTTGATGCTTTTATGCGCACATTTCTAATAACTAAACTACCCTGCATTATTAATTTTACCCTTACGCACCAATATTACAGTTCAGAAATCCTGCAATACGGAAACAAACCAAAACGTAACATATTTTATTAATCCGGATTATCCTGGGACTTATGATGGAAGCATTGAATGCCCGATTACAATTCAGAAGGTTGACTCGAATATCTGTCAATTCAGGTAGCCGCGCAAATAAGTCTTGTCACTTAATTCACTACTCTACCACATTAGCTAGCTAACCAAACTTTTGCGTTTCAGATTGGATTTTGAGGAATTCTCACTGGCGCAACCTGAACCCGTAGATCACATTTGCGAATCCGACGTATTTGTTAGTTGCCGGTGGCAGGCCGGTTCCGCCGATTTGTGGTGAAAATGCCGGACAACACAGTAAGCGCCAAATTGCACATGTTCAGGTAGGTGCCTCATGAGCTTCCAAATTAACAACATTCAAATATTTTTCAGTGTACGTTGATGCGGGGCCAACCTCCGGGAATATAAAAATCAACATTGTCACTTCTGGTGAATCTTATGCACGGAAATGGAAAATCAAGATTTCACAAATCCCGTGCAATGCGCAGTACAGGAGCAGTGACAGGTTTCACACATTTCCATGATTATCCTACAAATTAGTCATAGTTTCGCAATAATGTAATAAGCATCTTCTTCTGTAGTTGCCTTCAATATTTCACGGGAATGAGTGGCCGTGTCAAAAGCTTTAACTATGGAGATCCCGCAATCCCAGGTCTTGACTATGGGCTGCAATTATCTGCTCAAGAGTACAGCATTTGTATACGAGCAGAAGAAGGCTTTTGCGGAGTTGTGTATGTTCCTTGCAAAGATGCAGCCGAGCCGAAAGGTGAATCCAAATCAGTTTTACTTGTACAACTAATTACAGCGGGTTTGATTACTCAACCCTAAGAATTCTTTTGCACAGAGTCATTCGTTGTATCTTCGACATCTTCCATCGAAAATTCCACAGCTGATGGAAGAACATTGACTGGGGCTGAGCAATGCCCATCTGATTGGCTGGGAATCAATTGTGCAACTGACACCGGGAGAGAATTGCAAACCGATGGTTCATCTTGCGTGGATCGGATTTGTGGAGGAAATTTTGCCAGTTTGTCAGGATCCACTTCACCATCACCTGTTTACAGTATGTTTAAGAGTACATTTATATAACGGGCTGCAAATTTGACTGTAATATTCTGAATCCAGGTTTCAGTCGACCATTTACTCTCCGGGTTCATTTCAATGACTTTGAAATGAGTGATGCCAGAGCTCCTGATATGGCTAACAGGGGATTGTGTTTAGATTTTGTCCAGCAACCTTGTCCTCAGTCTGGCTAACATAACTTTACACATTCGTAGAAGTCAGTTTAGAAAATTAATTTACAACTGTGTTTCTAGTAAATAGGACTGGCCGAACTGATCTATTCGAGGACTATGAATGACAATACATGGACTGGATTGTATTAACCTTGCGTTGAATTGATGTAATTCAAATATTAGTAAAGCTACCAATGAAGCCGTTATTCACGTATATCGTGCCAAGGACCCACTGGAGTCAAAAAATTTGCTTAATTGTTATGGTTTGTTATTATTTATAGTCCTTTGATTGTATTATATTATTTATAATTAAAAATAACTATTAAAACTCATTAAATACAAACCAAATCATACTAATGAAGTTGCAAATTATTGTAATATACGTTTTGACTTATCGGCTGCAGCACAAATCTTAACTTTTATGCTACGGAAAGGAAATGCTTACTGAAAAGTACAATCGGATCCGGATCAAATACTTCATTCATTTTCACCACAAACCTTAACAAATTTATTATATCAAACTAATGTTTTGTGGAGTCCAAAATAGAATGAGTCGCGTGTCACGTTACGTAAAGAAAACTAGAACTGGTAATTGATCAATTCACATACAAGAAAACAATTTATGAACTTATACTAGTCAAAATTAATAGATAAATAGAAATAGTGCTCCACTGGTCAGTTATCAATCCCTTCAAGCTCGGCCACATTCTCTGCATCGAGTTTAAGAATCGGTTTTCCAAAATGTTCTGCGATAACTTGTATAATTTGATGATTTCGCTCGCCCTCGACCAGATTTATAGCAATCCCAGCTTTTCCAAACCGTCCAGTTCTCCCAATTCGATGAAGATACGTCTCGCAGTCCGCCTCTCGCGTAAGAGTGGTAGGGAGATCGAAGTTAACGACCAAAGTTACTTGTTCAATATCGATTCCTAAACAAGTAGTAACTACTTAGTAGTTGTCTTGTATAAAATTGTAAATTCTTAGTTTTCCCATCATGTATTAGTAGCTAACCTCTTGCCATAACGTTTGTAGTAATTAATATCTTCTCCTTGCACTCCCTGAAACGATTCAGAACTGCAATCCGCTGCTCAACTGTCAGTTCTCCGGAGAGAAGAGCGACCGCATGACCGTGGTGTACAAGTTGACTGGCTAGCCAGGATGCAGTTTTCCGTGTCTATAGCATTTACAGTTTGGTTATATAAGATTTTCACTGTCAAGGAAAATACTATTCAGGTTTATTCAAACCTAGTACACTTAGGAGGTGCAGAACTAATAGAAATTCAAAATACTAACCTGGCAAAATATCATGGCTTGTCCGATATTAATCACTCCATAGATGTTAGCAATTGCACGATATTTTTCCATTTGATTTGCACAGTCGATATAGTATTGTTTGATGTTCTCCAAGCTCTCTTCTTCCCTTTTCAGGCGCATCACTGTTGCATCTGGAACGATCTTCTCAGCAAATTCCATAACATCTTTTTCATAGGTCGCGGAAAAAAGCATGAACTGACAATCGTGGGGCAATTTTCTGTGAACATTAAAATTAATATACACAACCGGATATCTTTTGGGCAAATCCAGTAGAGAGTGCTAACCGATGAATTTTAATGCTAACATCATGATAGCCTTGAGTTGCAATCATAACATCAGCCTCATCCAACACGAATACACGAATTTTATTAAGTGCAAACCGTGCCTGACGAAATGCCCAATCTGTTACTTTGCCTGGTGTTCCAATCACAATGTGCTCTGTTAATTTCTCGCCACTCATTGCTGAAAAAATGAAGCAAAATTTGAGCTGCTATTTAGTGCTAATCCAATTTTAACGTCAAGTGAAACTAATTAGACATTGAGGACACTCAACTGACCAAGTGACAGAGTCAGCTAAATGAGATTATTTATTTTTGATTGTTACTCACCCATCTCACCACGCACAGCAAACACAAATGTTATTTCCGGACAGTATTTCCCCATCTGCTTTAAAACTTCTCCAGTTTGCAGGGCTAGCTCATATGTAGGCGACAGACATAAAACTTGTGGATAATTTTTGCTTGGGTCCACACGGCTAAGCATGGCTAACACAAAAGCAGCAGTTTTACCGGTTCCAGATTGGGACTGAGCGATTAGGTTTTGGGGTCTGACAAAAGAATGATCATTTATGTTAACCGATTTGAAAGTTTTTTATACCTCCAGAAAAAATGTCTAATTTTCAAAACAACATGAGTGAGTGTCTTTGTCTTGTGACAAACCTCGTCCAGCAGAATAGTCCCACTGAAATCCTGTTTTTAACTAGGTATAACGCAAAAAAATCCAAAAACTTAAATATATTCTTACGGATTGCTAAGAAGTACAGGGAGCGCGGATTCCTGAATCCTCGAAGGTGTATTGAACCCCATCGCGTAGACACCTTTTAAAAGCTCAGGTCTCCTGTTAAAGTTTTTATCACGCAATCCAATGACTTCTTATAACAACTATAGTTTCTATAATAAGATCTTATCTTACAAGTTTAATTCCTGAAACGATGTAGCCGAGTACAAAGGAGAAGTCGGGTCCTTTTGTTTGATCTCCAGTTTAGCTCCAGAATCGTTTAACCCTCTTCGAATGATCTTTTGCAGCAAAGATCTTTCTGCCGCAGAAGAGAAGTCCACATCATCAGAGTTTTCGGATTTCGCACTCGAGTCCCCAGCTCCAAGTTTTGTAGGGCTGACGACTAGTGATCCTGAAGCTGATGAAGCTGTATTCGTCGATTGATTCTACGTTTGAGTAAGAAATTAAAAATATTTATGAATTGACAGCAATCGGATCGAGCAAGGTTGTAATAAAGTAGCAACCTTTCTTTATCTTAACTTAATTATGAGAGAAATTCAGTTTCAGTAATACCTAAAATGGACTCAGATAATTCAAGTGACGCTTAACTTACCGTTACCCTATCACCCAAACTAGAGTTGGCCAGATTCGCCACCAAATTCTCTTCTTCCTCTGTAGCTTCATCAACCCAATTTCCGATTTTTGTCTGGAATGATTGTGCCATTATGAAGTAGAGGTTGATCTTGTACACTAATAGAAATAACAACACACACATTTAAGAATTCATAATCACCAGAAGGAACATATTTAGCGGTCATTCAAGACAATAGCGGTTTAGTAATATAAGGTGATTAATTTTGTTTTGTTTTAAAAAGGTTTTTACCTTGAAATTTGAATTACCTGGTTCGATTTTAACAAGCGATAACTCAGAGTATTGTCAAAATCGGATAAGAAAAATCAAAGATATGAATATTTTTTAAATCAGAAGCAGACCCAATAAAATGAACCACACTGTCATATGTCAAATATAAATATCCAGTCACAGATGTTTGTCACTTCAATCCACACATGTCTACAAGTGCATAAAGATTTGGCTTTGACTCCCCATTGATCACAAATGCGTTACACTTTGAGTCACAAACGTACGTACACAACTGGCCGAAAAAGAATATTTTTTAGCCTGGCCGTCCGGTGGTTAACTTATTAGCAAAATAATACTATTAAAAATATTTCAAAATAATTTGACATTATTGATATCGCCTGCAACATTTTAAACGTATGCATTAGTTAGTCAAGTAGGCGATAACTTACCAGTTACCAATTAACAGTCGGAAAGTACCCAAAGTGTTGTGCGATTGTGCCAGCAAAACGCAGGTACTTGATTTCTTCAGTTCGGTAATGGTGCCGATTATTGAAGACGCCAAACGGTGTGCTCACAGCAGATTAATCATGCGTCTTCCCACAAGGAAGCATGAACGAAATGGAAGTGGAAGTGAATTGGAGTTAAAATTGAGCCCCGAATCCCGCCATCCACATACAGCCCATCATTTTGCTCTTCTATGATTGATATAATGCCGGCCAACCAAACCCGACGCCGGTTGTAAAAAAGCCATTTTTGGTAACTCAGCTCCCTTACTATCATTCAAATCCGTAATATAAATTTTCTTGTGCTAAGAAAGAATAGATGCACCATTTTTACTTTGATGAGAATTCATGGGGATTCATGCAATTCCTACTTCGAATTGCAATAACTTCTGAATAAGGAACCCCGCCTTGGTTCAGATTCAGATCAGTAGTGTTTACGAGCAAGGAGCAACAAAGATAAACTTTTTGGAGTATGTACTGGCAGTAGACACAAAATATCATAAGGTGCTTTTCTACAAAATAAACCATACCATGCACAAGATTTAAAATACCAGGCTCATGTATGTATATGACCACAATTATAAATAAAGTCAGCGAACTGAGAATATTAGTCATACCCAGCCGGAATCCACCCATACACTTGTCCATTCTACCCGTACTGCTGAATGGAGGATGGATTTACCCGGATCCAAATTCGAAATTCCCAACCCATAAATACAGCCATGGCTATGACTCTGGATCATTTTATACTCGTCTTTTTACCCAGTGATTGTTAAATCCCCTTCCTCTCCATTGTTAGATCGTAATTGATAATAATTATTTGGAGGAGCAATACAATTCCTTCCCTTTTCCATTTTTATTTTTTTTAATGATGGTTTCCCCGGACCTTCACCCAACCGTCGTGCCAAGGGAAATCCAAGCTCCGATCCATCCATCCCTTTTACCCTTTCCCCCACGCCCTCCTAACTGGAAGTGTTAATTGAATCTTAATTGGCTATGATGGATGGATAGTATTGAAATAAATATATCTGAGCTGCCTTTTTATTAGTCCTACGCCTCGCCTTTCCTCTTCAAGATTATTTTATGACTGTGCGTGATGAGGCAAATGTGTAAATGGAAGGATTATCATAATATTTTTGTCCTTATACGTTGCGTTGTGTTAAGCCCAAGCCCACTCGACCTCTTCAAAACATTTTTCAATTTCCCAACCCGCCGCCAAGGCCAACCTATCTCGATATCATAGCCTAGCTCAATAGCTTCAGTATTGCGAAATTTTTTTTGAAATTTCGCAATACTAAAATTCCACCTCCTTTCACAAATCATGTTTTCTGTCAAAATACAAGAGGAGAGCCACGCGCCACAGCCGTAATTCCAGAATAATGAGGAGAGCCTTGCCTAGAAACCCTGAATTGGTGGCTAGAAGTCCAAGCTCAAATACTGGACTGGCAATTGCAACAGGGTTAGGGCTAGAGTAAAATCACTCCCGCACATTGTCGCGCGAACAGATTTTGCCACTGTCATGATTTTTCTGGAAGATAGTTACGCATCAATCAAGTTAGAGTTATCAAGCAAGTTAACATACATACGAAACAATTCTATTTCTGCTAGACTGACATTTTGTCGGAAATTTACAGTGTTGCATACTTTCACTCTGAACTCTTCATTGCGCCTAATTCCCAGTGAGTGAGTGAGTGAGTGAGTACTGTCAGAGATTTGCAATAATTAAGAGGTGATTGCCTGCGTCATCGCATTGCTTTGTTGCGTTTTTTATTTCGATTAAAAGAAACCAAGATCAGTCAACCTTAAGAGTGAAAATCCTAACCAAGCCGGCTAACAAATCCTACATTATATTACTAAGTCTATGAATCTAACATGGGACAAAATGACACGTGCAATTAGTGCAAAAGCTTGTGCAGACAGGCTGAATTGAGTTCTTTGCTTGAAAGAGGAATTTTAGCTTTTCATTATGCACATACTTAATGCGAATAAAATACATTTGTGCCACCCACCCAAGTTACGACTCAAGGCCTCACGACATTCTTGTGGTTAGAGAAATTCATATTCTCGAATTCGGTTTACAAAAAATGTCCTTAATAAATACATTCGCCGGATAGGAAGGATTGGATTAAACGCTAGAGTAATTTTCTGTTCGAAAGGATGAAAGGCGACACTGTACATGCAGGGGATAAGCTCCAGCGTTAAGGCATTTTCAACTATAGTCAAAAGTCGGAACTGAATCCGCGGGCGGGTCGCGGGTAGCCGGATTTTCGAGAGCAGCAGGTTTGCGACGAGGTGGATTGCAAATTGGCAAATCCTGTTGAACCGTATTCTGTCAGCTGTCATTCTGCTGGAGATGTAGAACGCATACATTTTGCATTCCATGCTACATGGTATAAACCCATGGCATTTGTGAACTTAACCTTTTTACTCCCGTCATCCAGTGAGATACAATTTCACAGAAAAAAAATTTTGGGTTCCAAGTCTGTTATTTCTCAAGATCAAGATTGCAATCAGTCTTTCATGTCATAGTGTTGCGTTAAAAGTATGCTTGTGTTCAGCATGCGGTCCGGTAAAGTCAGACAGAGGAAGTCCAAATTAAATAAAAATCCGCTGACATTAGGATTTGTTATCTTGGCAGGAAAGGAAATTGTGTGTCTGGAGTGAGTGTCTGCTTCAACGGAGTCATATTGACAAATGTTCCTGTTAAATCATTCAACTATTCAGTCCACTGAACACATTGATAGATAGACTAATTTGGTCTTATCTTTTTCCTTTGCTTCGTTTTTTCAGTGCTGCTGTATATGTTGTGTCTTCTTAAACAGTAACGGAGGATATTACACTTTAAATAAAATATCAGATTAACATCTGCTAGCCCAGTTTTACCGCATGTGGTATCCAATATCAAATGTGGGGCTTTGTGGCCTGAGAAGTTTATAGTTACGACAGCTCAGCATCGTCCTCCCAATGGGTGAACCAACCAAGAATATTATATTTGGACAAGAACTTGCCCCTCTACGTTATTAGAATCAAGCTAGTGAAATAAATATACATGTGAACTTTGACTGTCTCGGCGTCGCGTCGTGCTGACACTTGGGCTAAGCATTGTGCGGCGAAAGAAGTGCAAGGACGCGACGGTTTCAGTTTCAGTGTGCATTTCTTGTCTCAATCATTTACAGATTGTGCAAAGCGATTTTTGGCAGTTCTCGGTATGTAGATTTAAATATACATTATGTATTCAATTAAGGATAAGTAATACTTGGGTATTCGGCGTTGAGACAGGGTTCTGTTTTCAGTCACTGTAATCATGAGAGTTGTGCAAATTATTACAGAGATTTTGTGCGGCTTCTGGAAATGGACTCAATGAAATGTGGTTGGTTCAGCGAATTTAGCGTCCTTTGGTCGGGACAAACATTGTCTTTGGAAGTTGAAAAGGTTCTGCATGAAGAGAAGTCCAAATTCCAAGACATTCTGGTCCTTCAAACGTAATTATGATCACATTCACCATGAATATAGCTATTGGTTAGGATAATAGTGATTTATAAAATGTTTGCATAATTTATTTTAGGAAGGCGTACGGTCGTGTGCTCGTGTTGGACGGAGTAATTCAATGCACAGAAAAGGATGAGTTTTCCTATCAAGAAATGATTTCTTTTCTTCCACTGAATGCACATCCAAATCCAAAAAAAGTTCTGATAATTGGAGGAGGGGATGGTGGAGTTGCAAGGGAAGTCTCAAAACATCCAAGTGTAGAATCCATTGTAAGCACACTACTGTTTTCTACTATGCAATATTCCAGTATCCTTGATTTCAAATTTATGTAGGTTCAATGTGAAATAGACGACAGGGTAATAGAGGCGTCCAAGAAATTTCTGCCCTTCATGGCTTCCGGGTTTAACAGCACTAAACTTGACCTTCATGTTGCTGATGGACTTGAATTTATGGGAAAGCATCAAAATGAGTTTGACGTGATCATAACGGATTCATCGGATCCAGTTGGTAATTTGAGCTCCCAAACAACACCAATCAAAATGTAGCCGTTCATACAGCATTTATTTTAAATGAAGGACCTGCCGAAAGTTTGTTTCAAGAAAGATACTACCGCTTGGCCGCTGATGCCTTAAAGCCAGATGGGATCTTGTGCTCACAGGGAGAAAATATGTGGTTTCACACTAATCTCATCACTGGAATGACCGAATTTTGCACAAATATATTCCCAGTGGTCAAGTACGGTTATACTTGCATTCCGACGTATCCCGGCGGCCAGATTGGTTTCCTTCTGTGCAGCAAAAATCCGGTATGTACTTCGACGTTATTCTTAAAATCCAGAATCTAGATGCTTTGCCCTTGGAGGAAAGAAGCCCTTCTTTCCTCCAAGGCTTTGCCTTAATCATTGCGAAATGTGCTTCTCCCTAATCCAGGCTACTTCTTTTGAAAAACCAATTCGAACTTTTAATGACGAAGAGTTGGACAAAATGGATCTACGTTACTACAGTACGGAAATGCATCGAGCTTCATTCGTTCTGCCCCGTTTTGTGGCCAAGCAGATTCGAAGCCCGTTTGGGAACACAGGGTTGTGATCAATCCTGGACTGACTGGAATCTCCGCGTGACGTGCTTTATAATTTATTTTTCGGAATGAACTAGCGGTTAGACTTATTTTTTCCCAAGTTCAAGCCTTCGTCTTTACATGTACAATAATAATATCAATCGAGATATAAACTACAATAAAGTTAGGCTCTTCAATCTTAGACGCTTACTGCCTTCAGTCGAGTGCCCTGAATCAAGCCATCCTCGCACATTCTAGTCGGCCTGTTAGTGGAAAACTACTTAAACTACCTATTACTTGTAATTCCAAAACACATAATTTTATTATTCCGCCTTTAAATAACTGTTGAAAGACAATAAAGAAATTAACAGGATTAGATTGACTTTATTTCGTTTTATCATCACCAACATGTTCATTAAACTGTTTTGTATGGTTTACCCATTTTTGCATTTCTTCGCGTCTTGTACAACCATGTATGTATTTGTAAAACAATCTGATTCTCAATATATTATGTTTAATGTATAATTTGTTTTTGTCTCTCCAACTTAGCATGCACATTCCAAATCCACCATAATTTAAAATTATGATCCCCTGACTTACAATGGTATAAACTCACACACATTTCTTCCCCCATGAGATATTTTTCAGTTCAATTATATTTCCTTGTGTAACAGTTTCCTGTTTACCCAGTTTTTCTCTGTATAATTAACTTCAAATCGACATACCATACACCACATCAAAAACTTATTTCAAATTATTTGTAACAAAAAAAACAGACAAACCATTTCCCACCGACACGAATGGACAATATTGAATTTTCTAAAATTCTACCTGCACCTACTACGTACGTATGCTGTCCATGCATCCCATTCCCATTACATAAAATCAATTCACCATCAATCTCCATACTTTTATCCCATCTCGTCAATAGTAGTTATTTGTGTCTCACGCCTTCAAACCAACAACTGTCCTTGATCTCTCGCTTTAAATTTCCTCATTCCAAAACACACTCACTTCAAACGCAACACAACTCGCATCCAGTTTGTACCTTGGAGAAGTGGCAGTTGCCATTTTAAAGCATCTCGTAAGGGATATCAACAATTAGTTGCTGAACATATTTAAACATCATATTTTGACCACAGATGTTTAGTCTAGTATACAATATCGTTACACCCTACTACATCTTAATTGTAACACCACCACGACAAAACATCTGAATGAAGTGTGACGTAATATTTATTTACGAACCCTTACTTTTTAAGAAATTATCATAACAGTAGAAGTAAACCTACTGCGTCGTACCTTCACAAAAATTAAAAGAATAGTCATTACATAAAACCCAAAATACAATACCCATTTGAAAAGATTGCATTACTAACATGTAAGTGGTCCTACACTTCAATTCTAAGTTTTGGTTGAATCCTGACTGAGGTAGTAATCTTTCGGTTTTTTGTTGCGTATATTATATTTTAGGTAAATTCGGCAGTTTTGCTTAGCTCAATAAAAACTAACTGGCTTCATGATCATTAGGATTCTTATTTAAGATCTCACGATTTAAATCACGTATGTATTAAAAGGGGAGCATGTAGTCAGATGTAGTCAGGATTCTGTCTCAAAGTTGAAACCTATTTACCAAGACAAAACAAGATCATGCCACTTTGACCACTTCATGTCATCGGTAAGGACTGCGAGCGATTCCTGATTCAAATAAGCCCGTAGTATAGCTCTACACGCCTGCCTATAAACACAATTTCAAATTGGATACCTTTAGAAAATATTACCACGAACACTACTTGGACATGCAAATTAAATACATAAATATATTGAATGCAACTGTTCACAAAAGCTTCGGCAAACTCATATTGATGAAATTACCTGAACATGCAGCCATGTCTATTGAGTCAAAGTCCTAACAACAAAACAATTGCTCATAAGAAGTATGGAGTATGGTCCCTTTGATAGAATTTGTAGCAAGAGTTGAAAACATTACACAAACCGCTGCGACAACTCGGCAACTAAAATGTTAACCTCAAAGTTTTTACTGGAGAACAAGCAAGCATGAACCGATAATGTATGTTGGCTCTAATTCAAAACAAACCCTTTGGAAAGACAATACTAGATAACAGGTGATGCGTAGCTCACTAAGGCGAGATAAATTGCACAAGTCAAACTTAACTGATTTAAAACACACGGTACAAAACACGGTTTAAAATAATTTACTTCTGTCATTCTATTCAATTCAAATTAAAAGGTTATATCAGCAACATGAAACCATCCGCTCAAATTCCATCATCATGCACAGCATTTTTTTTTGCTAACTATCCTTTCCTTTCATCAATGAGATCATAAAAGTGAATAATGTTGTAATATGTTACGACAAGTGGATTATTGTCTTGCATTCTCAGCAATGGCTCTGCTTGATTGTTCTCGAAAAATGATTTAAGGAAACTTAGTTAATCACCTTGCCTTGCCTTTCACATTTCCGGTGCACAAGTGCACAACTCACATTGAATGTTTTGGATGTGTAAATGACCTAGCCTAGTTCGAGTCACCTTCCCACCTTTTCAAATTCCATATTCCAGTCTCCTCGTCTTTCAGGATTAAATCAAGTTTTATAACCTTTCCTTCCCCGGCCAATGTATTATGTTATTTTGTTTTCAGGGATGTCCAAGCCGTAAAATACATATAACGAATTTTATATATCAATATCTCTACAACTGTGTACAATAATCGCAATTCGAGCACCGTTTGCTTCTCAGGAAGTGGTGTCAAATATTCAGATCCGATTAAACAATGAAAACGTAAATATTGATGCCACCAAAATTAAAAACAATCTGTCTTCCCTAAAATTAAATGGGTCCATAACCACAGCCTCAAATTAAACTCCATGTGGGAGTACTACAGAACAAGTTAAAAATCAACAAGGATATAACGAAAGAATCTAAATTAAACCTATATAAATGAAAAACTATAATATATTTCAAACCAGCGTTCTCACTCCCTCTGCATCCCAGTCAAATCCATTCAGCAACCATCCTTCTCCACTTGCTCACATGTTATACTTCATAAATCCTTTGGTATCTCTCGACCATGCAGCAGGTGGTTGCGAAGGCTGACCTGGATTTGGCGGACCTTGATGTCCAGGACCAGGACCATCACCGCCACCCCAACCAATAAATCCTGCATTTTCTTGCTGCTGTTGTGAAGATGCGCCTTGAGATGGTGCACTTGAATGACCAAATCCAGAAGGATGATTAAAACTTTGCTGAACATCGCTTCCACCTTGGCCTCCTTGAATGTTTCCAACCAATCCCCATCCGGCCTGAAAAAAAAAGTTCATTATTGGACTATTAACTATTTATGAGTTGGCTTAAGTCCACTTTTTCTACGGTGGTTTCTTTAAGGGATATATGCCATAATGGCTGGTCAGAACCCAGCCTAAGGGGAAGCCCGATCGAAATTTTTCTAAGTCCCACAACCCAGAAAGAGAGGGAAAAGAACTTAGAAAAATTTTGCGCACTGTAAGCTTTTGTCTGACCGCCATAATATTATCGCCATCGGTTATATAGAATTTATTATTACCTGATTTAGCGCCGCCGCAACAATAGCGGGATTAACGGGCATTCCTAAATTGAGTGCTCCAAGTCCCATGGGATTGTTGAGTCCTTGGCCACCTTGAGAACCTCCAGCTCCACCGCCCAATCCAAGAGTTTGTAAGTTTGGCATGTCCATTCCACTCCGGCCTGAAAGGATATTTGTTATTGTAGTTCTGTACTTAATTCTACCTGAACATGGCTGACAAAACTTGCGCCTGTAGTTAAATACTCTTTTCTTGAACTTGGGAAGATTCTCCTTTATAATCAGATAAATAATTTGTAAAATCATCTTTATTTGTGTGTCCACTCGCACAGTTGCTGTTTCCCTAACCAACTACTTAATGTTATTCGTTCTAGTTACACATTTTCAACTGCGCTATATATCAACTACACGGTTGCACAGTGCAATAATACAAATATTAGCTTACCACCAACTGCACTCCATCCACCACCACCTTGGCCGTAATGTTGTCCATAGCCTCCTCCCATTTTTCCTCCATCACGGGGCGTCATGCCTGGAATCATTTCATCTTATAACAATTATTTTATTAGATAACACTCTCAGAGTTATGTATAAGCAAGCTGCACAAAAAATAAAATGTAAATCCGTTAGAAAGGATGAAATAAGCATTTTTCCAAATATCAAGGAAATTACTATCCTTCCTTACAGATTCAACCTTGAGTTCCACATAGCATCCAAAGTATCACAGATTATTATTTAACAATAACCAAACCAACACCCATTCGCACACACTAACACCCAAAGAC
>JAAXYW010001919.1:0-18086 GCA_036851895.1 Orthonychiurus folsomi
CGGTTTCTTACGTGTTCTCAATTTAACGATATTTGCATCAGAAGTAATTAACTATACTTTCTAATTTCTTTCTTTCTTATTAACTGGTTTGAAAATTGTCATCCTTCTAAAGCGAAACTATGAAAATGCCAACAAATCAATTATCTTAATATGTGTAGTTCAAATTACCATCAAGGTCAGACTCTGGTGCTTCTCCAGTGAGAACTAGTTGAGATCTCAAGGTTAACAGCGAAGTGGGTCGATCGAAATTTTTATGAGATAAGATGGAATACGATGAAATTAGAAGATGCGAGGAAGTCCACTAAACAAAAACTAAAGTTGTTCTTTAAACGTTGACTTGTTACGCCATTCTCTTAGCTTAAGAGTAGAACAAAGATTTTTTTAAAACTATGTTTGATCCAACGCGTGAGCTTGTGTGAATCCATATTAAATTTATTATTAAAATATTTCATCAAATACTGCTTGTATCTACACAAACACCGTAACACAACTTAAGAAGAGGAAACAGACAACTTAACATGTGATATACAAAAATTAGTTCACGAATATAAAATACTCGCTCAGAAATTATAAATGAAGCTTCCTATTAGCCGACTAAATTACAATAGTTGTAGCAGGATAGCCGTAGCAGGATGGCTTTGACCCTGACCAGGTTTTTTGTGAATCAAAAATTTGCAATGTGCAGATACACAAATCTGGTGGATGGTTTTAACGGCCTTCAACTGTAAAGTCATGAATTCAAATTAGATTGATACAAATCTTCACAGTAGTGACATTTGCCAAATTGGCTTACTGTAAGTTGATAAGTCAATTTCATCGGGTAGTTCCGTGATGTTGACGTCAAATCGATTCTGAACTTCGTTCAAGATCTTTGCATCCCCTTCTTCACTAACAAACGTTATCGCTAATCCCTGTAGTAAAGTGATTCAATTTGTAATTCTACTCTGCAACATTATTTTAACCACCTATTTATCGCTTTTATAAGTTCCATCAGAAAGAGAGAGTTCAGAAGTTTTTTAATCAAAGGTATTCATATGTCCCTATCTGGTTTTCATCATTGGAAATTTGTTCCCTTTACTATACATCAAAAGAAGCAGACAGTGTTCGTTCATACGGTTTTGAATGCAACTCACTTTGGTTCCAAATCTGCCAGCTCGGGCTACTCTGTGCAAGTAAGTATCCGTGTCCTCTGGCATGTCATAGTTGAATACAATGTTGACACGTTCGATATCCATTCCTCGGCCGAACAAATTAGTGGCGACCAATATTCGCTTCCGAAAGTCCTTGAATTGTTTGTATCGTTCCAATCGATCCTCCTGTGTCATACCACGATGAATTGCGATAGCAGGAAAATTCTGAAATAATAACAATTGTTGTAGTGATAAGTAGTATTCACTGAACTTCAAGTTTGGAAGTAACTTTTTTTCAAGATCGATTCCTTCAGAAAGAGAGAGTTCAGACTTTTTATAATCAACGAATTTCATATGTCCCTATCTGTTTATCATCATTGGAATTAATGATTTATAATAAACTTACCTCTTGAACAACAGAATGAAACAAACTAAAGTACTTACTTGCTCAACCAGAAGAGTTGCCAAAGCCATACAGCGTTGCACTGATTTCACAAAAATGACAACCTGAAATTACAAAAATTCAACTTAACTCTGAATTTAACAGTTTTTCTTCAGAATTTGTGTAGTGTTTAATAAATCAGACGCCATCAAGGCCCACATTATAATTCAGGTAGAAACCACGAATGAGAAAAGGTACTTCATCATAGTGTGTGCGAATAGAAGCACATTTAAAAATGAATTAACAAGTTTGCTAATGTCCTTAATTAACTAATACCCACCTGGTTGAATTCCAAGGCGTCAATGAGATCGAAGAGTTTTTTGTTCTTTTCATTCTCTTTCAATTTGACATAGTGTTGTTGTAAGCCCGTGAAGTGTTAGTTTTGCTTCATCATCGACGTAGACCTCCATTGGCTGCAAAAAAATGTTAAAATAGTTTCCCTCAAGTTTGAGCATCGTCAACCGCGAAGTACTACTAGTGATTGCTCGAGTTGATATTCGGTTATTACGTCTTGCATAAATTTTTTGCAAACAGGGCGAATTTCCTTGCTTAGTGTTGCGGAGAACATCATGACTTGTTTCTCATGTGGAGTGCTTCGGAAGATTTCTTGAACATCCCGACGCATGTCTATAAAAATAGTACAAGAATATTACTTTCCTCGTCCTTTGATTTTTCAACTCGGGTATTCCGGTTGGAGAATTACTCAGACATGGGGTGGCCAACATTAATTATTCTGGTAGAAACCACGAATGAACCAAACCAGATTTCATCATTGTTTTCAAGACTTAGCGATTGTTCCATTTACCGTTTAAGAAGTTGTCAAATGTTACAATTATAATTATGGTATTAATTTTACTCTTAAGGTTTAAAAGAATAGTGCTGTACTTAATTCTGAAAGTTATAACACAGCACAACACAAGATAACATGCTGAACTGAATTCAAAGCACTGTGGCGGACTGTACTGTTTGTGGAAAACCAAAACCATCTCGTCCGAAAACACGTTGAACAGACAGTAAATATTTCGCTTGCCATAATTCGGTCATAGAGGCATTAAAATTCGATCTTGTTAGAATTTGTGGGGAAAATTCGGAAAAAATGTATGGCTAAGATCGTCAAAAAAAGTAATATTATGACAAAAAGACTTCAAATTGAACAGCAATATATTACACCAGCAATTTCGTAATTGATCTTTTCGCGTTGGGTGCGGAGAGTGAAAGATATTCCTGGGTGTGTTTGAGAAGAGATGCTTTTACACATAGTACAGTTGCATTAGTCGAAGTTAAACAACAAAGCACATGATCAAATTACGTTAGCTTACCAAGAGCTTCCAACATCTTGTCACATTCATCCAACACGAATTGCTTGACATTTTTAAGGGAGAGTTTCTTTTGCCGGACTAGAGCCAATATCCTTCCGGGAGTTCCGACCACAATGTGTGGACAGTTTGTTTTCAGTACTTGCGCGTCCTTCTCAATTGGTAAGCCTCCAAAGAAAACTGCATTCTGAAACGTAAAAAATCATCTCTTGTTAAAATGTTCAACACACACGTGCAACAGCAGAGGTAGTTAGTTAAAATATCGAGTGTAAGATTATCAGACATAGGCAAGCCCTCACGTACTCAGGTGGAAACCACGAATGAACCAAAGATAGTATCATCATATAAATGTGGTAAAATTAATGGAACATGTATCACTATAATATCAGTTAAATAATACGTACCTTTACAGAAGGCATGTACTTGGAAAATCTCTCGTATTCTTTAGAAATTTGAAAAGCCAATTCTCGAGTATGACACATCACCAAAACCGAAACGCACCCATCCACCGGCTCCAGTTGCTGAAGTGTTGCCAAAACAAAAACAGCCGTCTTTCCCATTCCTGACTTGGCTTGACACAGAATGTCAATACCAAGCACAGCCTGAGGGATGCATTCATGTTGAACTATAAAATTTAAAAAAAACATTAGCAAGCTATCACTTTCTTTTTCTTCCCTTTTGTGCTACAAAATATTCAGTTCGTGCTTCGATCAGGGTAAAAGAAACTTGGACTTAGTTGTTATGCTTTAAAACAATTTCAAATTTATTTACCTTCAGAAGGATGTTCAAAACCACAATCAATTATAGCTCTTAGAATTTCTGGCTTCATAAGAAAGTCCCTGAATCCAGAGCTGTGTATGGACACATAGGTGCCCTTAACCTCCTTCTTGTTATTAAGAGCTGCAGCCGCTGCTGCCCCATTAGTAGCAACAGTTTGATCCACTGGCTCCTCTTCTTCGTAGTCCAAAAGATCATCATTGTCCGCCATCTTTCTCTAATGAAGGATATCTAAAAAGCTGTGAAGCAAAGATCGATTTGTAAATATACTTCGAAAATCAAAAGCTTAGAGCACATCGACCTTCATGAACTTGGTGGCTAGCAACTATTCACCTAATAGGCCCTCCTAATCCTACCTGGCTAGTGTTAGTTGTGTTAATAGTTCAGAACAGACACAATATTGAACAAATTCACTAAATTGGTACACTTTGAGCACGCTTTTACTTGCTCAACACAATTTGGGATAATTATTACGCCCACAATTAAAACCTAAGCCCATTGAACACGTCCAGCAAGGAAATTTCAGATAGCCGCCGCCATTATTATCGGCGGCATGGCGTGGGTTCGTGACTGAAATTTTACTATCAATTCAATCTCACGAATTCACTAAATACAAATCTATCACCGCACCACCCCTTCCAGTACATTACTCGGATAGATTGTGAAACTTAAATCTTCGAACTTACCGAAAAAGGAAGAAAAATTGTTGTCACAAACGCGCACAAAATTTCCTTTCAAATACACGCACCGTGAACCGTCCCTTTCAGAAGACGCTTGGAAAATGCCAGACCGCACCGGAGCGAGCGGAGTCAGGATGCGGTCGGCTTCTCGGCTCGGCTTTTTGCTGCGGGGGCTGCGCTGGGGGCACCGACGCGCACTTCATTTCCACACACATTTTTTCCCCTCAACGTAACGTTCGGCTCCAAGGGCATAGGGCCAGGCCAGGCCGAGCAGATTATGCCAATGACGAATTCCTCACATGCACGAACCCGGTCAATTCAAACCCAACACGGAAAAAGTTATCCACACGTTTTGAGGCGTATCCCACCAATGTCATACGAATGCCCATATGTAATGTAGAATTAAAATAAGTGTGGTAGTGGAGTTGGAGTTGTGTGTAGCCAATATCATATTACTAGTAGGTTGTCTATGGAAATTGTGAAATATTCTTCCCTGCACAGCAGCATTACTATCAACCCAGAAGTTATTGTATTGTGGCACAAGTGGAGGTAGGTAGGTTTATCAGCGACCGACTTTGACTAAATGAATGAATATCATGGAATTAATAGTAATTTTATTTTGTTTGAATGCAGTGTCAGCAGAAAAGCATGCGAGGAAAAGTTCACAACGACGACAATATGAACAATGATCCGACCGGAAGTGAAAGATCGGTTGACGCCGATGATGATGAGATTGGGGTCGGGGATGAGGATTTAGATGAATTTGTTCTTGGAGGTGCTGGTGAGTAAAAGGGTTGGGTTTGGGTTAGGTTTTTGTGTGATGTGTAAGGGCAATGGGTGTAATTTCTTCATTTGACTCTAGAAATACTGGCAATGAGCTAACAGATTAAAAGCGGTAGTGTGGTTGTGACTTGTGAGTGTAGTATAATGAATGAAATTTCTTTCCAGAGTTTTCATCATTGAATAACGCGTTGGACCAACTTCAAGGAGCTTTGGATAACTTGGAATCGCGTAATGCAGGCATTCACGAAGAACTTCTACAACTTCTCCAATCAAATCGGGAAGTCCGAAGAGTTATGATGGAGGAAAGACAAAATTCAACTTCAGCATCAGGAAATGGTGAGACGGAAGCTGCCGAAAAGGTTTCAAACCTCGACGCTGGTGCGGCAACCTCGTTATTTTCTCCTAGGGATTCAGAGTTTCAAGACAAAGTATCTTCTGGCGCACTTAATGGTTTATCTGAAGGTCATAAAGTTATTGAGTCCGAACTCGCAGTGCTTCAGAAGCGCTTCCAATCCGTAGACGTAAGTGATAAGGATGCGAATCATCAATCATAAAACTGGCAATTTGATAAACTATTCTAGACTTAGACTTTGTAGGCAAACTAGGAACTAGTAGTGTTGGTTAAAGACACGCCAAATTACCTCTGCAATAGTCGTTTCTGAAACACATTCCTATCCCACTACGGACTACCAGCTTCTGGTGTCTGTTGCGTATATGCTCAATAAGTGCTTCAAGGATCTAAGATATAGTATCTATCATCTAGTCACTTCCAATGAACTTTGTTCTTTTAAATTTTATTTTGCGGATGAACTGTTAGAAATTAACCCTGTTTTATATTTGCCCCGAAGTACAGTACAAGGTACTGTGCACAGAAGGGAATAATAGTTCGCTGTGGCTATTGGCTATTGTGCGTGGCTAAGATCACGTTACCAGTGTGGTTGCATTAAAATTAATATCAGATTGTAGTGTCAGTACCACAACTTTATCACTACTCTAAGCCGGCTCGCAATTGTAGTTTCAAAATCTACAGTAACAAATGTAACAGTGCGGTAGTAAAGAGTACAGTCGCAGTGAGAACAGGGTGAAATGAATCATGAATCGCAAGGTTAGCCAATCAGTAAATTGTTCTAGCTTAACTAGTCTGTGTAGTAAGTGTGTCGTAGTGAACTATCTAGTCACATTCAATAGCAGCTACATATTTACTTTAAGAAGTATCCGTATTGATTCGCAACGTTAGGTTAGTCATTCCAAAGTGGCACTGACCAATTCCAATTAAAAATATTATAAACTAATAATAAATTAATTTTGATCAAGGCCGTCAATCCATCAATCAATTTTTATTCGTATTTGTATTTAAGGGTTTACTGGAGGCAATGGTTTGGATTACATATAGTTGTAAAACATATTTGCTAAATGTTTATTAACATTTCCTGTGACCTTGACACACGGTCGAGCGAGAGCTTCTATTTCTCGTCTGTTTCTAATGGCTCTTGTAATGTTCTCCACCTGCGGCCCAAACGACCATCTTCTCGTAAAGCGGAAGGTCCACTTCTGATATAATCGTGACATTTGACGCGTTTTGAAGGCGACAGTTTCTGTTCACAACCATCATTCCTCTTGAGTGCAAACCTTGCAGTTCAACGGTGCAGTTGTAGCTCACTTTCCGATTTACGAGCTAATGCATTGTGGGTATATTTTATTTTTGAATTGGTTTATTGGATTAGCTAGAAGTGTTTTTACCCTTGGTTCAATCAAAACAGCGGCAGCAACTGCATCACCGGCTAGCCAAGAGTCTTGATACCGGTCCAGTATTCTTGCCTCTATTGTGTCAAGCAACTTCATTTGATCAGTGTTTAAGCCTCCCAATTTATTCATTCGCCAAGACTATATTGACATTTGAAGAAAACATGAGAACAGCATGTGATACTTGTACGGTACTCATGGTAGTGTGTACTACCATTAGGGTACTGGTACTTGTACGGTAGTATGTACTCATCAGTGTATTTTTGGTCAACTTAAGTTGACCTTGCGTACAATTGTCGTGTGCCGCACTTTTAGCATTCAAACTTTTATGTTACCTTCTCGCTGAGCGTTGAATACCCGTTAAATGCCAATTTGACTTACGTAAGAAGACGTTGCGAATTTCAAACAAGTTTCCCAAGGAATAATGTTAATCGGACAAGTAAACGTCGAGAGTACAATGTGTGCCGCTTCTGCATCCGCAATAAAATTGAATTCTGCACAAACCGTTGCGTTTCCAACTCCTTCAAAAAATATTGTATATGAACCTTGTAAGATCAAGCTGAAAGGCAGAATTAGTTCAAAACCTTCAATATTTCCTCCGAAAATATATATCTCTCTGAAATAATCCCGAATTTTGGGCTCCAGTCGCACAGCCATAGCCAAATTAGTTAAAGGTCCCAATGCGAGCACCGTCAAATTCCCTGTAGGGTCACGATATACAAATCTAAAAACCTTATTTTGGTTTATGCTTTATCACTACCGTCTGTAGGGGATAACAGACCTCTGTTTATCTTAGCCAATTCAATAATTGCATTGACTGCATGACCGCTTTGTATCTGCGGTGAAATTGGAAGTAAGTCTGCATCTCCAAATCCATCTTTTCCATTGTAAAGTGGTTCATCTTGTTGGAAAGAGGTCACCAAGGCTGATTCTGCACCGCGGTACAGACGGATCTACAAATATTTGTTTAAATTGGCAAAACCTTTATCTACTGATACTAAATGTTCTGACTAAACATTTTTTACATTAGATAGATTTGCTGTTTGCAAGACGCGGGTCACATTTACGGTGGCCTGATCCACAGTAGTGTTGCCGTGCACGCAAGTGATTGCTTCGATTTTGAAAGGATGAGTTTCCTCATTGTGCGCTTGGATAGCTAGGAAAATTGCCCAAGCATCATCACTTGTTCCGTCTGTATCAATCAACACGGGACGCTCACTTTTGATTGCTTCTTGCGAATTCTGTAGGAATTATGTATAAATTATTATATGAAAGCTTGTGAATCCTGAATCGTTTACGTCTATTCACCATCATCGGTTGTCCAGAATTTGATGCACTACTGGCTCCCTCGGCATTTATGGCAGCCGAGGCCAAGATGTGTGTTATTGGCATTTAGTAGACAAACTTTAAGAAGACTGAAAATTTACTCCACGAGAAGTTAAAGTAGAACAATAACCAAGAACCCTGTAGTAGTTCTAGAGCTTAACTAGGTGGAGTTTGCAAGCTCTAATGAGAAATTGATATTGATTGTCCTTTGCTAATAAAAGTGAAGTAAATTTTATTCAGGTTGCTGAGCTAAGCATAGGGAAGTCAGAAGGGAAAATATTCCAATTTGGTTTCTGGTTTCCGGAGATAGGACTTGGAAATAGAGCCGGATTTTCCCAATATTTACCATCTTCCGCTCCAACTAACTTTGACGCCGGAAACAGCATTTTGTGGACAGCCAACTGTCACAAAACGATTCTTTACTTCTGTCCCTTAGCAAAATATGCATGCTAAAAACAAAATTATTCTACTCTGTCTGCAAGTTCAAAATTAATTTTAACTTAACAAGCCACAACTTTCGACAGATGCAGTTTTTATTTCTCAATATTTTGAAATTCAATCAACAGTTCGTTTCAAATTTGGTTTTATATTGAATATTTCCTTTGTAGTTTTTTCAGTAGAGTAATGCTTCAGACTTCCGATTGCATCCGCTCAATTAATCTGCAAATGTCGTTTTGGAGTTCCTCTAACATCTGGATAAAAAAATAAACATGCTGGTTATTAAAAGAATTCACTATGATCGGATTGGTATGATAAATCTATTGCATACATTGATTACTATTTGAATTTTAGCCCGCAGTTGATTAATTCCCTCGCTCACTGAATGAATGACCTCCGATAATTCCACCCTTTCATTTTCTACCGTCGATTGTAATTGAACTTCCTCCAATGATTCCTCACCAAATTCCTCCACTGATTCCTCACCAAGCATGGCGTTTTCATCTTCACCCACGACGACCTCTTCGCATTTTTCATTTTTCTCTTCCAAACTGCACTTTTCATGCGTGCTAACTTGCAGTGCCGCATCTTGCTCAACCTCAGACGGGCTTGCCATCTCCAAATCATCCAATTCCATAGCGATATCTTCCTTCTTCTCTTCATCTCCACCAGCACTATTTCCAAATCCAGTCAACCTATCTAGAACGCCATCCATCCATGGAACTGGAGTCCACTCTGGGTATGCTTTAAGTTTCACAATGATTCCGCCTATGACGGTGTACCGGACCACAATTTTTTTCGGATTTTCCCATTTGAGGCCAAGTCTATGTCTTTCTGCCCAGTCATCCAACTCCAAAATCTTGAGACTGGCACTGTATTCCTTCTCTGGGTCAAATGCCCTCTCCAAAAAATCACTTTGTTTAGCCAAGGGGTTTTCCACTTGACTCTGACTTTTTCCAACTGTGCTGGACAGCACTTCCTGACAGGGAGCTTGCATTTCTGATGCATCTCCAGATCCGCATTTCGGTTTCGGCTTTGTGATTGTTTCCACATTATTGTGAGACACTTCATCAAAAATTTTATGNGACACTTCATCAAAAATTTTATGGATGACCTCCACTTGCACCATGATCAACTTCCAGAAACTTTCCAGGTCTTCATCAAGGGTCGGGCCAGAGTCAGTAATTGGGGCACCCGCCCTTTGTTCCAAATTTTCCGTGCAAAGTCCTCTGAATTGATGAAATGTCTTTTTGATGAGTAGGTCTGCTTTCCCAATCGCTACTCTATTTTTTTCTTTCTCTTCAATTCCGTCTGTCAATTCATTTATTCTTTTCTTCGCCATTTCAAGGCGGGCTTTCATTCTCTCTTCTTCCGCGTCTGCTAGACTTCCATAAAATCCGCCATCTTTGTACGGCCCAAACAGCTTCAGCGTCTTGGGTTCTGAAGAAAATGGCAATCAGATTTTGAAGTTAAAATCAAAATTTGGGGTTTAACATTACCTCTGCTGCCACAACAATTTAGAATCTTCCAAATCCTCGATCTTTTTGGTGGGTGCCATGGGTTCTGGGCCACAAACTTATATATGTCTTCCTTCTTCGTTTCTGCTTTCTCTTCTGCAAATAAAAAAATTCAAAATTCAAACTGCTTGGCTATGTCCAAGTTTTACTTTACATATTTCAAAACACTTGCCTTTCAAGTTTTTCCTATTTCCCTTCTCCTTTTTAACAGCTTTGCTGTTTTTGTTTTCTTCTGTTGCCGGCCGAGCCGAACTTCTCTCCGACCGCCGAAACACGCTGGTCAAACGCCGCCAGCCAATGCTGCTCTCAGCACACAAACTCCTACCTCCGCTGACTAACTCTGGATTTGACTCCATATCTCTCACTCACTCACAAACTTAAATCGCTTTTGCTTTTTTGGGGGTAATATCACTTCAAAATTGAAGGAAAGCTGTATATCGTTAAAGGGACTCGCCCTGAAAAAGTGGAGGTCAAAATTGTGCGGGGGTTAAACATTTGTTTACAAAAATGTGGAAAAGTTATCGAATGGGAATGGAAATCACCCAGGCAATTCGGGAAAATATTTCATTTTTAAAAAGTAGTAAAGTTCTATTTATAAACGCTTGCATCCATGAGTTACACAATTCATTTCTCATTTTTACTTCCACGGATGTCACGCTGGAAGGAATATGATGTTTCCGTACGGATTACATTTTTGATGTCTTGCTCCAGTGTAAAATTGTATGTAATAGTTTGTGACATTAAATTATCGTTGTCAATCCATGTTGGCTTGCAGGACCAAAGCCGTTTGAAATTTAATTTCGGGTTGGATAATTTTCAAAAAATAAACCGTCTGATCGATCCATTGCCACAAAGGCAAGCAATAAGCATGCTCCCAGAATGCGGGAAAAGCATTTTGTCTCAAGGATTAAGCAAATTTGTGCTTCTCCAGATCAAATATTGTTTCTAATTATAATAAATTTTAATTGGTTGTTTTACGTAAGATTGGCTCAAAGCTATTGCCAAACAGGTTATTCCAAAGAGATTAGAAGCTGTCTGCTAATATCTGCCTTCTAATCTCTTTGGGTTATTCCGATTACGAGTAGCCTTCCTTATGAGCAAATCAGTCTACTAGACCTAAGACAACTGAGTTGATCGTCCTGAATGGGATTAGGGCAATTCACAGATGCGACCCATTGGTAATAAATAAAGCAAAACAATTTGACTTCAATTTGTCCCTTATTCATGCGACGAGGAGTTGAGGACTTGGGTGCTGAAATGACATTGGTGTGTGGGTATGGGCATTGAAAGTGTAGCATGTAGCAAGGTTATTTTCACGCAAAATACTTTTCATATAAATACAAAAAATGTGTTTGAGAAATTCATTCAGTTCTAACCAAAGCTACAATCATCATGCACAAGGTAAATGAACATTGCAAAGTAAAACGGACATTTTATTGGATAATGAGTTGACACAATTCTTATGGGTTAGACAAATACAGATAAATTGGCATATTAATTTGGTTTTTGAAATCTGAACAACGTTCAACCGCCCGAGTTGAAGGTACATGTCAGGTAAATTGAGAATGGTATAATCAGTGTAAGTCCGCGAATTGTTGCGGAATTATTTGTGTCACAAGGGCCTCCAGTTTTGCGACAAGGGAATTTCCCTGACCGACCATAGCAGCAATACTGTGTGGAACACTTGTGCTCGTTCCCGCAGTCACATTCTTCGCCTTCCTCTTGAATGCCTGTAATTCAGAAAATAGAACATTAAACTCAAAACTTAAAATTAAAAGCAAAGTACATGCACATTACCATTCCCACAAAACGGATGGCGATCAATATCAAAACATGAAGATTTGCAGCTACTCAAACCCTCATAAATACTCTTTTTTGAACAGTTACTAAAGGATTTCTCTTCAGCTGTGACTTGTCTCAATACATCCGGCCAAAGCAAATAATGGCGTGCATTTCCGTTTGAATCCTCAAATGAATCACAACCTGCTTGACCACTTGTATCCTTCGTGGCTCCAAATGATTTTGCTACTTCGTGGGCAGTTAAGTAAATCAATTGATCTTCCGTCAATGTGGAATAGTTTCCTTTCTTGCTATTTGCTGAAATTAGGATTGCATTGTTGGACAATCCATCATTTCGAATCGCACAGGCCCCACCAGGCGTCATTGGTTTTGCTGTATGGAAAAGGTCCAAATAAATACGTGTTCAATCTCACGACTATAGGAACTTGAAGTAAATGAACTTACATGGAGATGATTTTGCATAAATATCAGGTGGGAACATTTTCATAGTAAATGAGATCCCGAGACAACAATCGGAGAAATCCACGGTAGCCAGAGATTTGAATAAAATCTCCAATCCTTCTTCGGATACATTTTCTTCGTCTAAGTCTGGGTAATTCCAATGAATATACTACAAGCCACAGAAATTGACATCAGATCAAGATCAAATAGTAAAAACGGAATTCTGAAATTTTTATATCAAATGAACTACTTGTAGATCATAGTCCAATCCCACATCATCCGACGCGCCGTCGTTATTCCAATCCACAGAACGAAAAATCCAAGACACTTTGTCAATTGTTTGGCCCAGGAGATTATTAACCGTGCCGTCAATATTTGCATTTTGTAAATACCTTTCTAGGAAGGATTTATCGGCTGCCAAACAAACTTTGCACAAGAATCCACCCTTTCTATATACAAAAGAATTGGTGTCGTGTCATAAAGTAATTTGTATTAGCGATTTTTCTATTTAAAGAAAAGCTTCCGTAGTATGCAAGATTTCTACCTGCTAGTAGTGAATGATGGAGAAGGCATAACGCAGCTGTAAGTCATTCCTTTAGTTAAAGCCGTGACTGCAATAACCCCTTCCTTTTCTCGAAGTGCTTCTGCATTCATTCCTTTGCTGACCATTGTTTTTCCATGTGGACGAAAAGTGTATTCCTTATTTCGGGCTGTAGGAAAATAGATTTAAAAATGTACAGTAAAGTTGTCACCAATTTTACACATGTGGAGTTCAAATTAAATTATCTTTTTTTCAAAGTTGCCATTGGAGCAGACACTTACTTCTCAATTTGACTGACTCGTCAGTGTCGACAGTAATCACATTACCACGCGTAGCTGAAATTAGAATAAGAATATGAATTCAAAATAAGTTTTGTATGTAATTTAAATTTATGATTTGATTTACTGAAAATAAGTCGTCCGTTTTCATCTAATTTGGTAATTGGTTCACCGGATGTAATGTACGAATTTTGACTAGTACTAAGGATCACAAAGGATTGTGAATGTTTGCCACTCTTTGTGTCTGGATTTGAAATGAAATTTGCAATACTAGCTTCCTTCGTAACGACGGCATTGAATTTGACCCCAGTAGCATTAGCACTGCTGCTTTTAGTATTTTCCATGACGCTGAGCAAATTATTGACGAGCTTGTGGGAATGCCGCAGAAGTCGGGATAGGAGCTTGATTTCTTCGACGACATAAACTGTTTGAATTCCGGTGTCTGGATCATTCATTGAAATCTCACCATAGAAGTACCTGAAATTCATATTTTCTTTACATACATGTTTTTAATGGTATTTTTAAGTCAATTTAAAATCACGTCTGAACAAAACGGCCGAAAACAGCTGAGCCCCGGACTCCCTTCACCTGACCGGATACTTTCCTCTCTCGTTGTTCGTATACATCGTAGTCGTTCTACAAAAATAGCAACCTCTTATCAAACCAAATTCCATTACATAATTTGTAAGACAGACTTACTTCTTCCCGATGAACGATCAAAGCGGATTCTTCCTTAAATTCCAACTGCCGGCGATAAATACAAATCGGGAGGACTTCATGGCCGGTGTGTTCATCAGGGATATTGATCTTGAAAGTGAAACACGGGGCATCTTCAAGAAACCATTGGAATTTTTCACGGTAAGGAATTTGCTCCCACGGTCGACCCACATCCGAATTAACGACTGTAAATAGCGTCGGTCCATCATCTCCACCATCACCATCCGGATTTGAAGCCGGCTTGCCAAATAACGATTCCTTGAGTAATGCCGTATATTCCTGTGCAGTTTGGATGTCTCCATCCTTTGACTGCGCCTCGTGATTTGGGGATAGCAAATGTGGATTCTTAGTTTCAATGACCTTGGCTGTTGGTTTCGCATCTTTTAGTGAAGGTTGCTGCGACCCTTGCTCCTCAATTTGTATTTGAAGGATTGTTTCGAAATGAGAGTCCACCTTTTTCCCGTGCTTCTTTGGATTTTTGGAAGGTGAATCTCCGATTCTGGGATCATCCATTGAGTGTTCCGATTTTGCTCCTGATATTAAATTCAAATCAGAATCTGAGTGCGGGGGTACTTTGTCCAACCTTCCTTTTTTCCTTTCATATTTGTCCAAACTCTCAATTACGGAGTTATCATCCGTAATACTGATATTTCCAACTGGAAAGGATATTGTGATTTTTTCAAAAGGTGGGGCCGGAGGACTAGGCTCTGCAGGTCCAGGTTTTTCGATGAATTCGTCATCATCGGATTCCGAGTCACGCTTATGAATGGATTTATGTTCGGATGGTATATTTTGACCAGGAAGGCTTTCAACTAGAAGAGCTCGTTTAACATCTTTCTTAAGTGCAACCCGCTTATTGTTTCGTTTGCTACCAGGTGTTTCAATAGCATAAACTAAATACGTTCTTGGTTACATGTTAATGCTTGCACACGTTAATATCTTGATACTTTTAATTTATTCGTAATACTATAGTACTATACCTGAGCTGCATATCAGAAAGAGGTTAAATAAGGTGAGGCGATGAACGATCATTGTAATTTCTTTTGTTTTTGTTCACAACCTTAAGTAGTTTCTTACAAGCAGAGCGCACTATAACAATTTAATTGCGATGCGAAGATAAGTGCGAAGACGCCGAACAGCGTAAGTTCATTGTGGCTAAGTTTAAAAACTGCAGGTAACCATGGAGACGGCGTGATGTGATTTCTAGACATGGTTCTTTTTTTTCACATTTTACTTTCATATCTTGCAAGCAACAGTACACAATCACAAGCATATTGAATTTAAATCAGATATGAATGAAACTTATTTTGCGCGAAGCGTCGATTTTTGCCATTATGGTGATGCGACTAAGAGAAAAGTTGATTTGAATGGGAGTATTAAAATAAACACAATATTGAACCTATGCATTTATTTTTAGAAATCTTAATTGCTACACTTAGCAGATGAAAATTCCTTCAATTATGTGCTCATGTATTGAGTTTTAGATTGGGCATGGGCCACCAAAAGCCCATTTCAACATTTTCTGAAATATTTCATTGTCCATATCAGTTATGATATGTACATTTTTTGCTGGATGATAGTGTGGAAGAAAGTCAACAATTAGTTGTCCTCTGGTGTGATTTCCGTGTAATTCCACCAGGCAATGATGGTTTAGCACTTTCTTGATGGCCTGAAGTTAAAATTTTAGCTTTTCAAATTCAACATTATATGGTGGTGTGCGGTGTTCGTTTTTTTTTAATATATTCATAAACTTACATCAGGCGCTATCATTGCCACTGCTGCAGCAGTGTCATGCGAAGTCCATTTTCCCAGTGGTTTGTGTTTATTTTCTAAATTAAAAGCTTCCAACTTGTTAATGAATCTTGAATATGGAGTGTCCATTGTATCCCTTAATTCCTTCTCACGCCAGTCCTATTTTAAATTTGTTTTAATCATATTGTTTAGTGTACGTTAGTTAGTCATAGTGCTTAGTGCCTCAGACAAGAAAGTAGAAAATTCAAATTCTTACAAATTTCTGAATAACTTTATCCCTCCCAACTTCCAAGGGAATAATATAAATTGGACATTTGTAAGATGACAGAACTATGTGTGCCGCTTCCGGATCAAATGCAAAATTAAATTCCGCACAAATTGTATCATTCCCGGCTCCTGAAATATTTAAATGTTTTAATGTCACAAACAATGCATTATGGTTGACATAAACTAGGAACCTTTAACATTTCCGCCCATTAAATAGATTTCCTTGAGCTCATCTGCAATGGTGGGGTCCATTCGTATGGCAAGAGCCAAATTAGTCAACGGGCCGAGCGCAAGGATTGTAACTTTTCCTATTTCAAATTACTCTTTTGCAAATCCAATTTAAAAAAGAATAAACCAGCTTGAACTTACCAGGGTTTTCATGGACTAATCGAACAATTGCGTTAACGGCGTGCTCGGCCTCTACTTTTGGTTGTATTTCTGGCAAATCAGCTACATCTCCAAACCCATCCACTCCATTCCAATTAAGGAGGAAATCACAAGGAAAAACTA
Source organism: Orthonychiurus folsomi (assembly GCA_036851895.1). Taxonomy (NCBI): domain Eukaryota; kingdom Metazoa; phylum Arthropoda; class Collembola; order Poduromorpha; family Onychiuridae; genus Orthonychiurus; species Orthonychiurus folsomi. Next base: position 16,459 of record JAAXYW010001919.1, read on the forward strand.
TTGGGTTTGAAGCTCCTTTAAAAATCGGAATCTTGGCAAAACATAAATCACATTTTTCCTCTGTTTTTTGATTGATACAAGTTTAGTTTCATATTTTTAAGACTCTGGATTTTACTACCTCGTTATGATTGGCAATTGCCAATGTTCTTGTAACATTATGAACCACATTTTCCACCTTTGTATTTCCACTCGAACATGTGATGGCAATGATCTTAATTGGAATTTCCTTTTTGTCGTGAGCTTGAGTACATAGTAATATTGCCGTCGCGTCATCTATTCCAGCGTCAGTATCAATTATGACCAATTTATCACTCTGAAACACGACGGCCCAAAAATTAAACACGATTAACTTTAATTGAAATTATAAGCTCACCTCCATTTTTCACCACAAATTGTATTATACCGAGAATGTTTTCCACAAACTAATTCCAGAGCAGAAACGAAAGTGTTGTGCTCTTTTTATATGTACTACTGGATTGTACAATTACAAATTATGTAACCGCGGCTTATGCTTCAGTTCGAGATAACGGAACTTGTTCTCTTTATCTCGTGCCTCTGTGCGTCCAGACTCCAGACAGAGGGGTCCTTCAGATTAGCTTTACATAACGTGGTTAACAAACACTCATTAAACTTGAACCATAAACAACAGTTGTATGCTATAACCCTTAGACCCCTGCCCTGTAACTCAATACTCAGCAAAAATTTAAAACATAATTTGAAATTTTACTCACATTACTTGCATTGTGTTATCAAATTTATACTTCCGTTTTTAATTCATCACACACACATTTGACCACTTAATGCGGATTCGTGGCTATCAGTAACAAACTCATTTCTTTTTTGTTTCTCATTTCTCAAAAAAAAAGTTGGGAAGGCGATATTAATATTAAGATAATTGATTTATTGGCATTTTCGTAGTTTCGCTTCTAAAGGATGACAGTTTTGAAACCGGCTAATAAGAAAGGTAGAAATTAGAAAGTACAGTTAATTACTTTCTGATGCAAATATCTCTAAATTGAGGACACGTAAGAAACCGCGAGCACATAAATAAATAATTTTTATTTTAAAGAGATTAGAACATCATCCACGATTTAAAAAGGAACTTAAAACTTAATATCCGCCCCCAGTTTTTCTCCTTCATCGAACTACCTCTCATCTTCTATCAAAATCTTCATCTTGTGAGTCGTCTTGTTTTTTCTTCTCTGAAGATATCCGAACCGTTAACAATAATGAGTTCCATAACTCGACTCTGCCTTGGCAAATCCTTCAGATGAACCATGGGATCGTCGATTTCACCACGTACAACAGTAGGGCCAAAAACGATTCCCAAATTCTTGGCTTCCATTAGGTTCTTCTCAGAATTTTCAACAATTTTTCGTAAATGGAATACTAACAGTCTTAATGTTTCGTAGTTGACTTCGGGTAGATCCTGAATAAGAAGTTTAATTTTCCCCACTGCTGTTGCATTATCTGATTCCGAAGCCGCATTAATAAAGTCCAAATACCGTTCAAATGTTAGAATCGGGCTGGGTAGATTTCGCAGGAATAATTTCAGAAGACTGGCTACGACCTTAACGTCGTTCCATCTTTGATCCCGTTCAGGATTTGGCTCATCTCCACGTTTTAGA
>JAAXYW010001920.1:0-18085 GCA_036851895.1 Orthonychiurus folsomi
ACTTGCATGGCATTTGCATTCTATTTGAGAATCATACGACAAAAATGTCAAATTTTGCCTTTCATTTATTGCTCGATTCGTCAAAGATTGGACAACTATACGCCTGAGGCATATTTTAAAACATGGTGAAATTTTAGAAATGATTCCCATAAGTTAAGTTTTACCATTCATCAAACAACTTAGAGAGAGTAAAAGTAGAACTAGAAGGGAATTGAAGGTGAATGTCAGTATTTATTCAGTTGGAAAAATTTAATATCAACTGTGATGTTTACAGTTTACTTCACCGATTTGCATGTAGCATTTCAACAAAAGAACCCGACCCTAAAGAAGAGAACCGTCGCGTCGTGGTGTGCTGTGCTTTGCTTGTATTTTTGTAATCCCATAATTATTTTTATAATTTGCAATTTACAATTTGCCGTACAAATTTATGGTGTAGTAATAGTGTGTTAAATGCGAGTGCTAGAGCTATATAGACCTAGAAATTTAAAGCCAGTATGCAGTAGTGTCATGCAATAAGTAGCGTATGTAGTTTTATAGGGTTTCGTGGAAATTCGCAATCGCAATGGCTGAAAGCTTAAATGAGATTGTGCGGATGGATGGCGAATTGGGAAAAGAACAATGCATTTTTAGATTAGGAAGGATTTTAATGTTTGCCAGCATGTGTGCACTCTCGACACACGGACACGTAACCGTGTGTCGTGCTGGCAAGTCGAATTGCAAGGTGTTTGTAGTCGGAGCCCACACACAATAAGCAGGGAGACAAACCGCGGCGAAAGTTAAGGACATTGCACTCCACAAAACACTTAACATCTTTTGCACAAGTGTAAAGTGTCATTTCATGTGACCTCTGTGCCGACCCGGTGACATATCCGTAGATTAGTCTGACTACTGGAATCAAAAACACACTCTTCCACTAAATGTAAGTCTTTAATCTTTGGATTGTGTGAGTAGTTAATAAAGTAAATTGATCCAATCTCAGTGTTCCAGCTCATCGCAAGCCGGGCTCTCCTCCTGTCTGGAGATTAGCACGGCAAGCGACATATGGAGCAAATGAGATAAGAAATTCAAAGTGTGTTCAATGTTAAATTACCACACCTGGAATGACACACTTTCAAGATTAGATGCAGTAATTGTTAGTGCATATTAAAGAAATTGAGAATTAACCGCCGCTTTTTAGGAATAAAGTCGGGCTTGTTAAATATTGAGAATCGCGAGGTAGATTATGCCCGTGTGCGTGTATTTATACCTATTTAAGAGTTCCGAATACAATATAAGTCTTATTCTGACAACCCGGTATCTTGCCAGATTTTCTACTTAAACGGGTAAAACCGGCTGTCTAGTTTAACTTCGGACCTTATGTGACTTACTGCCAATTAATTGCTTGTCGTTGTGCTGAACTTGGCGTCATCCGTAAATAATTTTCAAAATGATGTTTGACGTGAGGAGGTAAGTGAAAACTTTTATACTTAGATTGATTCTTTTATGAATTTAGAGCGTTAAATTTTCATAAAATGATTACCAGTTAGAATTTAGTCCAAACGTAAGCATATACCATTTTGCTTAAACAAATAAATAATATGTTTGGAACCTTGATTTTGTTCACAGATTGGACATTTATAGAAAAGTCCCAAAAGATTTAACTCAACCAACACTAACTGGTGCATTCATTTCGATTGTGTGCTGCACTGCAATATTTACTCTGATAGTATCTGAACTTAATCGTTACTTGACAAACGAGCTGTGAGTTTGGGATTTGACTAATAATATACCTAACGCATGATTTATAAATATATATTAACAATATTCGTAATTTGTATTTCTCAATTAAACTTAGAGTATCTCAAGTTTATGTGGACAATCCCGGAAAGGATGAGTCTCGCATTCCAGTTAGCATCACAGTTGAGCTTCCAAAATTAAAATGCGAATGTAAATAACATTCCAATTTTATTACCAAAACTATATGCTTGTTTCAAACCAACCTTATTTCAATCTTTGTAGACGTTGGTTTGGATATACAAGATGATATGGGAAGGCATGAAGTTGGATTTGTTGATGATACTGTGAAGACTCCGATTGAGCAAGGTCAAGGCTGCCTGTTTCATTCGCGATTTCAAATAAATAAAGTAAATTAATATATTTGAATTTGACAAATTAATTCAATTTTGCTGGAGGAAGATTCTTAACTAATTCTTGCCATTGTGATTGTCAGGTTCCAGGTAATTTCCATGTTTCAACACATGCTGCTCAAAATCATCCAGACAGTCCGGACTTCTCGCATAAAATTATTGAGGTTCGACTTGGGGACAAGATTATATCTTCTGCTGATGTCCCGGGCTCATTTAATCCATTGGCAAATGTTGAGAAGACAACTGATTATGGTAAGTGTTATTGTACATTGCGGATTGCTTTTATTTAAAAAATAAATACCGTGTCTGCGTATGCTCTGCAGCGTTAACATCAACTGATAAGATCTGAAACTTTCGCCATAAGAGAAATTTAAATCTTGCTTTTGTTAATACTTTCAGGCGTGGAGTCATACGACTACATAATGAAAATCGTGCCCACGATCTTTCAACATCGCTCTGGAGAAACTACAATTTCGTATCAGTACACTTACGCATTCAGGGTAAGCATCGAACCGCCTATTGTAAACAAATTTCAAGGGAATAATACTTTTAATTGTTAAGACATTTGTGCGACATGGATCTGCTCTGTGGTTCCACTATGACTTGAGTCCTCTTACAGTTCGTTACCAAGAAAAGGGTGAACCGTTATTTGCGTTTCTAACAGCGATTTGTGCTGTGGTTGGAGGAGTATTCACTGTTGCTGGAATTATCGACGGACTTATCTTCTCTGCAACACAGCTTTATCAGAAACTAGAAATTGGGAAGCAGAGTTAACTGCTCGTTTTTGCTCTATGTAATTTCCAATTCCAAGAGCACCAAAGATTTTTAAGTATTACATAGCCTTCAACTATCAAAGAGAAATTAGAATAATCTTAATTATTGTGAAATTGTTGAAAGAATTGTTATCCTTCCCCAGTTAAAAATTTTAGTCATTCAATGGAAGGAATCTCATTGTGTGTATGTTGCTACGTTCTTCAGTTCGGCCAATTTATTTCCATAATGAACAAAATTGTTTTTATTCTTAAGAAAGCTCAGCATGCGCATGTGATTGACAATACAAAACGTTAAACCAAAATATAAATTTTAAAATAAAAAGAGTGATTACGACGATAATTATAATTTTATTATTGACAATTCTAATTATGAAGGTAGTCACATCTTAGAAAAACAAAATTGGTTAATTTTAAAAGTCTGTATTCTATTACGGTGCCGGTATCTATAACAGTCATGGACATCCGATTAAAAAATAATAATTTATTCAAGTCTTTGGGTCTCATCGTTAAAGGAGCTGCCAACTAAAACTTCGTCCTGAGAGTCCTCCAGCGTAAACACGATTTCACGGTCATCTACAAATTGATAAGTTAAATTTAAATTAGAATTAGAAATAATTATTTTACAGATAATCTCTTATCAAGCAAAGTTCCAAACCTTCTTCCAATTCCACCAGTAACATAGCACCATGCGGTGCCCTTCCTTCAAATTTTGTGAATTCAATTTCTGTTTCCTTGCTTTGATTCATAAAAGGATCAGAAGTTTTACGCCTCTTGGCCACTGTAATCATTACTTGCTCTACACAGTTTTGACGAAGAAATGAACCTTGACTTGGCGTAGACTCTTGATCTTGTCTACTTGAAGGAGAGCCTACTTGTAAATACCGAGAATCTATATACCCTGCGATAGACAAACAATTTATCATTCAACTTTCATTTTGATAATAACCAATCAATTTTGATTCTTACCTTCCCGGGTCCACACTTCCTCTAGTTCGGGATGTCTGCTTTTCAAATGTCTTGTCAAAGAATGTTTCTGTCTTACAATTAAATGACAAAATTCACAATAATATTTTCGATAGCCATGCGCAGTCTTCTTGTGTTGAACGAGCATGTGTTTCTTCACAAAGGACTTTCCGCAAAGGTCACATACTAAATATATCATTAAACGTTAATATTAGGGCAACAAGTTGAGTGTGTGAGAATTAATATTATATCAGCAAACCTTCATGTTTTCCCTTTTCATGAGCTTCTACGTGTAATCCTAAGTAGTCTTTAGACGCAAATTTCTTCTCACAATACTTACATGGATGTCCCTTTTCTTCAGGAGGTAAATGAGTTGCTTGGTGAGCTAACAGGTTAACCTTCTGCACGAAGCTCTAAAAGTAAAGTTTAGAGTCAGCAATTAAAAACTCTAATCATCCCAACTATTTACCTATTAGAATACTCACCCTGTTGCACTCGTTACAAGAAAATCGTTTAATTTCACTGTGCGTCCTGGTGTGAACTTCTAGTGACTTCTTCGATTTGAATTTTTTACGGCAAACTTGGCACTCAAACTACCAATAGGAAATTTTCAATGTTGATTATTTTTAATTACACCTGTAAATATTGAATAAAATGTTAGCCAACGCTTAGTTAGTTACCTGTGCATCTTTATGAACATATTGATGCTCAGCCAAAATTTCTCTTCTATGGAAAGCTTTCCCGCATGTATCACAGAAAAATCTCCGCTCCATATGAGTGTACCGATGGGTTTTCAATGAAGTCCATTTATTGTATGTCATCCCACAGGTTTCACACATAAAAATTCCATCGTGGAATTTAGATTTTTGTCTTTTAGATTTATCACCCTTCGGATTGCAACCACCGTGTGTAGTGAAGCCGTCCTAAAATGTTGACAAACAGAACAAGTGAGTAAATCTCAGTGGCCATTTAGTAGGCGCAAATAAGCAATGGTAATAGAGAACCAGTATGTCAATATGAATTAACTGAGTTGATGAGACTGCTTACCTCGGTTACAAAAGGCATTGCACATTCAAAACAGAAGTATTGGACTTTTTCATGTTCTGAAGTAATGTGTCGTTTGAAGTCAATAAAGTTGTCCGAAACACTTTGGCACCCGTCACACTGAAAGCGACCGCACTTGTGAGAGCGGATCGCGGTTGGTGAAGAAAATCGAATATTACAGTAGGAGCACATTGAAGGATGGGTGTGCTGAATAACATGGTACCGGAACGGATCCAGCTCATCAAAAACCTCAATGCATTTTGGACATTTCAAGACTTCTACTGAATTATTTTCAAATTCCCGAACCTATAGTAGAAACGATAATGTATCAGTTGCTCATAAGTGCTAATTACATTGATAATAAATGTACGTACAACTTCGCAAATTTTCATGTGAGATTTGACTGTCCAATGTGTGAGCCCTTTCTTGCAGAATGAACAGGCAAAGGCGCATCCATGGCTGTAAATACAGAATACTCTAATTTATGAAGGTTTGCATTAAGATTGAAAAATCCGTTTGTGTGTTCTTTGCACGCTTACAAGCGACGGAAACGCAAACGCAATAACTGCTCAAGTAAACATAGTTATGTTTACCTCCGTAAGTGTCGTTCAAGCAGTATCAGGCGAGGAAACAATTCATTACAAATTTCACACTTGTACATCACAACAACATCATCTTCGTCGGTGGGTTTGTCTTTTGAGCGCACTTCTTTTAATCTTGGGTTGGCGTCCTTGTGTTTTTTTGCTTTTCTCGAGCATGCATGTTTCTTAAATGTTTCGGTCGTACAGAATAACTTGGAGCATTGCTGGCATCGATGAAATTCATCTGCATTGGAGCAATGAATAGATTTAACGTGACGCCTCAGAATTGCGTAGTTTCGGAATGACTTTGAACAAAAACGACAGGAATGAGCGGATAGTTTTCCATCAACAGCAGTCCGCTTGGGGTCCCCAGTGCAAGAATGGTCCCTCAAAGCTTTTCTATCTGGAAATGCCTTAAAAAATAGAACACTTTTCAAACACACAGTTGGTTTTAGAAACACGCAAATAAGTTAAACGGCGTACCTTCTTGCATACAAAACATAAGTTTTGCCTGGCGTGCTTCATCAAATGTCTTATGATATACTCAGCTCGATTGAAAATTCTCTTGTTGGCGCACATATCGCAGAAATAGGGATATTTTGGGACTCGCTTTCGAGTTGCGTTGTTAGTATTGTTAAACGACTCCAGAAAAGCTTGGTCGATTTCTGAGATTCTCATTTTAATCCTTTCTTCCGTGGAAGTGTTTTCCTTACTTGGCTCTTGTTTCACTTGAGTAGCATCGACGAAAGATTCCTCCTCCCGGAAGGATTCTGCTCTAGGTTCCAGCAAATTTTGTGAATCCTCCACTGCGCTTGGTGGTAATGGTAAACACAGCGGGTCCATCTGCACTTTTTGCAGTCTAGATTTTTCGGTTTTAGCTGCGCCGACAGACTTGTAATGTTCAATCAAATGGGCGGCAAAAGTACTCGTTCGATCAAACTACAAGTAAAATATTTCATACAGATGGCTTGTAAACAATCATTTCTTATAAGCTCAAAATGTATCAGCCTTATGACTTACAATTTTAAAACAAAACTTGCATTTCCATTCGTCCATAGCTAAAACTGCTCCAATTCGATTCGTCATTCTTTGCCGCTTCAATTCCAGGAGTGTCGGTAAACTGGGCTCGCTTAAAGCTTCCTCATCAAAATCCCCATTGTCACTAGAAGTTATTTTGTCTTCATCGTCTGAAAAATCTGGACTATTTAATTCTGTTTTCTCGAAGGAGCTTGGTGGTGTATACGGACTCAAGGCGTTGTCTTCCAATATTTGACTTTCGCAAAATTCGTCTGTTTCCAAAGTTTTAATCAAGGCGTCGACTTGATGGCCCAAATGCTCCGGAGTTCCAGCATCTGGTCTTGCAGTATTAATACCAGATAAAGATGGATTCCCTGCGTTTTCTAGTAAAGCTCTGTACCCAGGAGAATATCCTACAGCCAATGGACAGCCAACCGAAATGTTTTCAGTTGCTGTAAAAAATATATCAATGCCGAGTTGGTAGCAAATACAGTTTTGCTCTGCTGATGATGTAGTAAATGGCACGAGTGTCATCCAGTTGCACTGACTCTCGTCACTTGTGTCCAGGAATTGATTACTTTTGCCATCCAGAACCTAAGGTTAGAAAACAAATATACAATATTAAAATATAATGAAGTATGAATTCACGGATCGCCCAAACCAAACTTATGAAGAAAAATAATACTTGGAGTTGGTATTTGCATCGTGGGTTAAAGGTGTCGGCTCTGGGGGCATCCAAAGGTCCGAACTGGGTGCCTTTCACAAAATCCGTTTTGGCAACAATTCTGTAGACCCCACCCTCGCACTGTTGATATTCCAATGTTGGCGGAAGTGTTAGAATGGCTTTACTGGGCAGTAAATTGTCACTGACACGGTGTGCAGTATTAATCACGGGGCAGTCTTCAGTTAAATGAGGTAGACAACATATACTGCACATATTTGTTTCATCTGCCGAATACAAATAAAAACTAAACATTAGTAATCTTTAAATCGGAAGATAACCCAACTCCACGTACCTGTTATCATATCTTCTATTAGTGCTGTCAAACGTTCCCCTTGACCTTGATCCATCATTTTGGAATTGGACATTGGGCACGCGAACCGAGCCGTCTTTCACCCTTAAACGCCTAAGCTAAAAAGTTGACATCTTCAATTTTTATTGACTTGAACAGAACTCACTCCCCTGGGTGCTTTAGTTTAGCGTCCATGAATGTGCGGTGACCTCAACAATTTAAAAACTAGAATGGAACACAACACAGAAGGATTTCAACTCTTCAACACTTCAAGGAAACTCACATGCCCGTGTTTCCTATTATGGATCCAAATTCGCATTCCCGCGTATTGCATATTGCATCGCACGGTTTGAACGATCGGCCTTCAACTCACTCAATTTTTGCCAACTAGGTGGCTGATCGTTTTCTTTAATTATTCCTTGACTTCGATTCGGGAGATTAGGACTCTCAGCTCCTCTCTTGGCAATCTTGTGAAGAATGTATACATTGAACTGAGAGTTGGAATTCAAGAATTCCAAGTCCTGTGCATGGCTGACCCATATTATTTTCATTTATGTATTTGATTATTTACATACAATTGCATTGCATGGGTTTCCCGTTTTAAAAAGGTCATATTGGTTTCTTGGTAAAGGCCTAACCGATTATGCAGAAACATCCCGTAGGGATTAGAGTGTAATAATTTGCCCGTTCGCTTTATTGTGACTACATTCCCATTGCTGCAATTCAATTTGGGTCTTCTATAAACAGTTTTTGATGATTATTGCTGAGCCTCAAATTAAGAGGCCGAATCTATACTTACTACGCTGCGCTGTCAATCTGTCAACGTCAGTCTCTTTTCACAGCGTCCAGCGTTTTTAAGGAATACCGAACTGAAATTCCTTTCGTCCATAATGGCCGCAAATGCATTAGTTTAAGTGGTCTCTTTGCTATAGGCAGGTCGACTAGCGACTGTTCAGAAATAGAGACCTTTAAATATGGGAGAGCCGTTTGTAACCGATTTAATAGCAAAAGCAGTCATTGGTATTAGAATTTAGCATAAAACAGCTTAAATAATACGTCGAAACGTGTAGGGAAATGTTTTAAATTGTGGTTTCTTTTTAAAATTGGCCCTCCTCAACAGTTAAATATTTTATTTTAATTTACAGCTTCAACAGCATCGGAGTCAAGATGCATCAATTCAGAATACCTGTTGTGGATCTGTGGATGGCGTTAACTCAGGACTATGGTCCCGGTAATTAAAGAGGAGTTTCAATCTTCCATCCTTTCCTCAAGCAATGCTATTGTTTAGCTTGCGATGCAATTTTGTATTTGCACCTCCACCTGTATTCCTGCTGCGGTCATGAAGATTTGCTTTGACTAATTTCCCCGTTTTATTGACTCTTGACTAATTTAAATTTGGAGTTATCTGCCAGAATTTCCTCGGAATAGCGCATAGCCTCTTCACACGCACACGCGTGCACATGCACAGTAGTGGATGGATAAAATACAATGGAAACACGGACGAGTCATTAATTTAAAAAAATTTGCCTTCCCTATTTGTACAATTTAGCAAACCTGTCGACTTTTCCACACACACAAATCACACATACAAGTCATGGAGTGAGTCGTATCATGTCATTCATTTGCAAATAAAAACTTGTGTTTGCGAAACCTTGAACAAAGCTCAAGCACCCGCCCAAGACTTAAGGAAATGGGAAAAGTGCAATTTCGAAATGGAAAAAAAAANACCCGCCCAAGACTTAAGGAAATGGGAAAAGTGCAATTTCGAAATGGAAAAAAAAAAGTTGAAGGGAAAATGCTTGATGACGATGATGAGTCCGCTGGGCTTCCCTACTCGCTGGCAGCTATTCTGAAGAAAGAAACCTGACACAACAAAGACTCCTTTGTTGATTTTTAACTTTAACGTCATGAGTGTGATGTGTGAATGAAATACCAGTGGAGCAAATAGTCAAAGCACAAATTGTTAATGGGTTTAATGAATTCGAAAACCTTGAAATTAAATAAAACTGAATTCATTAAGACATAATAGGGAGGGAAAAATGGGAAGGTCGCTCCTCAAGAAACTTGGTAATACATTGTTAATTTGTTTGTGGGGCTTTTTTTGGAAGGATTTCCCAACAAAATGTATCATGTTAGACCCCGTGCATGTTGTTGTTAACAATTATTTCTTTGGATTAAAAATTAGTATGTAGGATTAGTAGGATTATATCCTGGGGAAATTTAATTGCGTAGGTATGTATTTAAATGGGGGTGTATGTAAATACTACTACCCAAATTAGAGTCAGCAAAGTTTGTAAGTAGCATTGGAGGAATATTGAACAGGTGAGCTGAGGTGCAAGGCATACATACTTCCCGTACGTGCACTTGGATTTAGGGGTCTGACGAAGGAGTACAACAATACGAGTGACTGCAAATAAGATTTCTTGAAGACGGTGGGATTGGTTGTGGTGGTCCACGCTGTTTGGGCACGAGGAGTAAGATTGGGGTTGCAGTAAGGAAGGGGGTTAATTTTTTTCGATTTGGAATGAGAGGATGAGGCTAAAGCTGAAAGATGAATGAAGAAGACAGAGTTAGTTGCCTGTCTGGTGGATGATGAACGCAGAGAGTTTTATTAGAGTCTCCGTCAGTGTGTTTCTTACTAATGTAACGTTACATTCATTATACTCCTCCACCGTACATACATTTCCCAGTGACATTTCTGTCAGGGCTGCCAGTGACAATCAACAGTGCAAATTTGAACACAAGTCTAAAAATCAAAATGATTTCCTAGTACCCAGAAAAACGTGAATTGCAAAAACTTGAAATAAGTCGCGGTGATTTTATACGGAAGTTGCAGAAAAACTTTCTTCACTCAACCGAATCAACCAGCAGGGCATAGGCCGCTGGCCGCGGATTACATCCCGGCAGAAAGTGCAGGTAAATTTGTCATTTTTCTTCTTAAAATCTCTGCAAAATCATTTGGGAATGGAGGATCTGAATTGATTGAAAATGTCAGTCATTGAGATTTTCAATATTTTGCCTTCTGTCCTACATATTTCACCTGTACACAATATGAGACAACTTTCACCCATTACAAAGTTGTCCGTTTGGTTTTTTGGAAGTTCTGAATGTTGCTTCGTGTTGACCATTGCTCCATTGGATCTGTCGATGAGGCGCATTGGGCTCGCCTCGTTCGTGGCTCATGCCGCTTTGTTGGACGGCATCCATTGCGTACGTGTTTTGCTTCACAGAACTGTTTCTCTCTTTTTTGAATCCAAATATTTTTTAATGTTTTCTCCTCCTTGGCCATGCAATTATATATGCTCGATTTGTATGGATGAATAGGAGAATATAGTGAAATTTACACAACATAACAAAACGGCAAAACATGCATCCTTTTTTCTCCTGTTTTTTTGGCCAAATGTTAAACGTAATGAGTCCGTTAGAGAAATAGAAAAAGACAAGTCGTTTCTGACACCAATATTTATTTGCAGAGTCGAATTTGCAATTGTGACTGAATGGTTAAAATCGTAATTTGTATGTTGCATTATAATTCAAAACAGAGGAGACGCATGTTTTGAAATGTGCAAATAGTAAACAAATTTGTTTTTAATTTTTGTAATCCAAAACACTTTTACCTCAAGGTTAGAAATGCAAAATAGTCCTATTAAATTATTGATGAAATTAATCTCGTGCTCACGGGCGTACGTCATAAACAGGTTTGTAACCTGAAGTTTAGGAAAACAATTTGTTGCTTATTTGCAAAAAATTCACTTCCTGAGGATTGAAACTGAATTCAAGTGATCAATGGCATTGCATAAACTCATCCACACATGTTAAGTACGTAGCCTTGCATTTAAAGAAATTCTCACCATTCCAAGTCCAAAATAGGGTTTGCCTTATTCAATACTGTGTGAAAGGGGTTGATATAATCTCGTAGTGTTGTGTGACTACCCAGTCTACCATATAAAAGCATGCTGCCGACGATTGAAAACGGAAAACACGTTGAACATCTGATCGTATGTAAAGACAACACACAGTTTTTACCTCAAATGGCACCGGTCAGCAGCAGCAGTCCAATGCCTGTGAACTAAGGATTTGTACTTCACAAATTGCCTGGAGGTTGTAATCCCTGACCACCTTTTCCCATAAGACGTAGATTATCTTGGAAGTTCCCAAGTTCCGGCACATTAGCATATGATTTTTGGATACTTCAGATCCTGAGCTTGATAACAGGTTTAGCGAATAACTTATGGAAATTATAAACACAGGTGCACGTGGTACGAACGTACAGTTGAGGGAATTTTTGCAACCTCACATTTGGCAATTCGCAAACTGGCAGTACTTGGAAAAAGACTTCTAATCTTCTTACATTTTTTGCCGAAAAATTGTAAAATCTGGTTCAAAGGTGTGAATATGACTTATATGATGTGAGGCCTGCATCACGTCTCACTCATATTCTGTAATAGCGATATTATTGCGTAATAATCGTGCGACTTTAATACTTTAGTACGTATGAACATGAAAAACAGAGATTCGGTTAGGAAACAGTAGCTTAAAAACTGAAAGATTTTTGTAAGACATGCTAATTGAGCTTGTGTTGAGCCGTGTCGCAAGTTAAAGGTGGCAAACCCAACCACATGCTGGGATTAAGATTCAACGACGTAATAATTTATGTGTCTTTAATGATGGGTGCGTAGGAAGCAAATTTTATTACAAAAAACTTGTTCCTGATGAAATTATCTATTTTGCATTGAAGAAGCAAAACTCCCATGAAAATTTCATTACCAATAAATTTCCAGTTACGTCATAAAGTTTTTATCCCATGGCGCAAATCAAAATCAATTCTCAAGTGATTTAAAGTTGGATGTTTTACATCATTCTTAATATATCTTACAACTTTAAGTAATAATTTGAATCTCCAATCTTTGCACTAGATTTTCAGGGAAACCAGGGCAGATGTAGGTATTAAGTATTTTAGATTGTTAGAAGTATTAGATACGAGGTCGAATTAACATTTGTATCTGTTATTCTCCACAATTTGTTGTTTAAATCGTAATAAAGGAAGAGAGGAAGGAAAACACAGATAGAGTGCGTGCGTCCTTTCTTCCTTCCTTCCTTCCATAAATTTGGTCACACAAGTGGTAGTGGGTGTTTTTATGTCTAGGCGGAAGAATTACGCTCGAAAATTTATGTTTTCTTGTTTCTGAAACTGAAGGTGAGTTTGTATCCTGCCCTTCTTCAGCAAAAATATATCCAGAGTCTTAACAGAAGATATGTATAAAAATCTTTATAATTCCCTACATACAATTCTATGTCATATTATGTCAGTGTCCATAACTAAGTGCGACAAGATACTGCTTAAATTAAATTGGAGTTTGTGGTAATGTCAACTAATAATGTCTTTTCCTGCCATCGGCTTTAGAACAGCATGTATCCAAGCAAGTTTGTCCATCCGTATTATTCACAATCCCTTTGACTCATTTTATACTTTGCTGATTCACATAATTTGCCTTAACCCAAAATCAATCTGGATCACAACGAAGCAGCCATGCGAAAACCCTTGCTTCACTTGAAGTCTTAAGGTAAAATCGGAACAAATTAAGTATGACGCGGCGAGGAATTGCATCCACAACCTTGTACTTAATAACATTAGATAATTCACATAACCCACTTTAATTTTTATCCCATTACACACATTAGCTCCGTGTAATCCCCTTCGTACCATCATCCCCACACTCACACCTAATGAAATAATATATCTTTCCACTCGAACCATTAAACGCATAGTAATTTTTGTTCTTAAAGTGAGTCTTACAGCACTGCACTGGGCTGAGCTGCGCTGCGCTGCACGCCAGGTTTTAATTGACAGGACATTATGCGTGTGGATTGCTTGATTTCATTGCAGTAAAAGATTGCATCCCGAGGACATTGAATCTTCGTCTCTCCCCTTGATTGAATGTCAAAATAAGTAAAAGGTTAATTGAGTAAAATTTGTTGTCTTGGATTATTGCAATGTCGCTGCATGCAATCCAAGGAGGGGCTTTGCATTAAGAAATTTGGTGACATAGACATTCACAACGTTTGATGTGGATTTCATGCAAATGACGTGGGGAGTACATAGTTTATTGAGTGAAAATGAGTGTACGACGATTGGTAGGAGGGGGCATTTACTTGTACAAGGCTGACGTCACCGGATTTTGAAAACTAACCCTACGCCGCGTCATGTGTGTGTGTGTTCCTCTGGGTCAAATGAAGGAAAGTGAAAGGAAACAGCTTTTGGGCTTTAATAATCTTACGAGAACAGGGGCATTAAAGGTGGACGGACACGAGGCATTTACCTTAATTTTGGTGGATGTTTATCTGCATCCACCACCGACCACCGCACCGGCAGGGGCCTTTAATGCACGTACAGTAGTACAACAATGCACTTAACATGCACTTGCAATAATCACCCTTTAATCATTATTTTTTTTGCCTACCATTCCTCCCCTTCTCATATAATTGTTCGTTTTTACACAATCAGGTAGATATCGTGAGCGGTACGTACGTACGTACGTAGGTTGAGGGGATTTCATATCATTGGCAGTTATCATAATGGAAAGTTGAATGGTGGTAGCCCTTAGATGTTGGACACGAGTAGCTAAGCCGACTGCCGCCACGCCACGGCGTGTGAAATCCAATATAAAGTAAAGGTAGTTAAATGGAAAAAGGTTACTGGCTTGGATTTTGTCATCACGTTAACCTCAGCTGTAGTATTTCTTAGTATGCATGGCATGCCATGGGCATGTGTCCTAATCATTTTCCACGCAATGCTCCGCGCAATCTCTTACATACATGAGATTTTATTATTCTTATTTTCGTAAGAACTTTGAAGCTTGAAGCCTTGGACGGAATGTGTAAATGAATTGTATCATTCTTATGGTCAATTCATAAGTAAATGAAAGTGGGAACGGGTGGGACGGTGTTGCGGTCTCTTCTGTGGACTGGCTAAGGTCCTTGTTTTTCAATCAGTTTTGATTTTGATCCTCATGTGATCTTGACATTCTTCCAGTGGTGCTCCTCTCCACCATCCATCTTCGTTGTTTGTTTGTTGAGTGATTTTAATTTATTTGTTTGCTTTTCTTTTCAAAATGCGGATCGTAGTCGGATTCCAATCCATTGACCCTTCGGAGGAAGAAGACTACTACAGCAGCAACGGGAAGATGAATAAAACTCCAAGTTCCTCTGCGGGTTCCCACTCCTCCACAAAATCCGGATGTGGTTTAGATATTATAGATTATTATTTAAAAAGATATTTCTTCAGACTTGGGCACAACATTGGTGAATTTCCTATATTTTATATCATCATTCCAATATTTATAAGTCTACTGTTGGGGACGGGGATGCAAAGGTTAAGGTACACGGATGATCCAGAGTATTTATTTAGCCCTGTCAATGGGCAAGGGAAGTTTGAGAGAACACAAATAGAAAAATATTTCCCCATGAATTACACAAAGTTTCATCCGAGTCGATTCATCAAGCCGGGAAGATTTTTAAGGTAAGAGCACACACAACAACAATATTTGTTTATTTCTGTTCATTTTTCAAGGTGGTGGGCAGGAGTTTATTTACATTTTGAATGAAAGGGAAATTCTTTCTCCATTCCTTCGTTTTCCTTGTCCTTCACCCAAAATCCCTATTCTAAACGCTAGTTAATACTACCGGCCCGAATCCAAATGTCTCTCGCCTTGAATTTTAACCACGTGGTTTCCAACTTTCCTTTTCCTTTGTTTGTGTCATGTGTATTTCACGCACCTTTATTTGTTGTTCCAGGGTCTTCATCGTCCCGAATGACAATGAAACTTTATTACGCGCCAGTGTATTTTCGGATTTGATAAAATTGAATGAAGTGATTCACAATGTGACGATTGAATATGATGAAAATAAGTTTACCTACAATACACTCTGTGCTTCTTGGAATGGGGAATGCTACGAAAATGATATTTTTGAATTAAATGAAATCATTGATCAAATTGAAGGCGAAGAATATCTCCCTCACGTATCCCATCATGCTGAATCCTATCACTTACAATACCCATGTATTCCCATTTTACTTTGGTGGAGTGCGGCTGTCCAATGTTGGAACTGTGGAAAATGTGAAGGCTTTGCAGCTAAATTATTTCCTGTCCGTCCAAAATTTGAAGGAGAATGTCAGGTAAGGAATTTGGAGAACATTAATTTTAATTTCTGTTAAAAACTATCTATCTTATCTATCATTATTGAAATTATACTATCCTCTAATCCGTAAATTATCTATTGGCACCCAAATTAATTTTTGAACATCAAATTCCAGGGGAGAAATCTGGGAGAAGAAAGTGCTCGGAGAACTGGAGAGGCTGGAAGCAACGAAATTACTTTCAACACATAAAAGTTTCTCGATTTGCTGTCCGAACCCTGGCGACTGAATTAGAGAAAAATACATTCTCAATTCTGCCATATTTTTCCTTTACAATTGTCCTCATGATAGTGTTCACCGTCATCACGTGTATGATGTTTGATTGTGTCAAATCCAAGCCATGGCTAGGCTTGGCTGGTGTTATTTCATCAGTTTTGGGATCATTAGCTGCTTTTGGACTTGTGTGCTATTGCGATGTGGAATTCATTGGGATTAACATGGCTGCACCTTTTCTCATGTTGGGTAAGTCAAAACAACTTTTTTATTGCATTTTTGCTTTGCGTGCTTTTTAAATCCGGGAGTGGATGCTAATTGACTAGGTATATTAGAGTGTGGGAAATAATAATTCAAAGATGAGTAATAGTAGTTTTTGTTGTTGTTGTTTTAAACTTTCAATCAAAACAATCTACAATCCAGTTTCTTTTAAAAATTAGTTCAATAACAAATCAGCAGTAAACGTGTCACAGACTCTCACTAGTCATGCGAGAAAACGTACCCAGTGACCGGTTCATGAAGCTCAACTCCAGTTTTATACAAAAACGCATTTCTCACTGGCCTTGAACAAGAATCTCCGTAATTGTTAAGATGACAAAACTCGGCTTATTTGGGTTTGAATTAATTTATCATTAAAACTTGCCTTGAACTAAACTTAAGCCGTGGAAGTTTCTATCGACAAGAATCTCCGTAATTGTTAAGATGACAAAACTCGGCTTATTTGGGTTTGAATTAATTTATCATTAAAACTTGCCTTGAACTAAACTTAAGCCGTGGAAGTTTCTGTCGGTGGTACTGCCTTAAATTCACAACGATTTTATGGCTAGACACGGACACAAATTAACCGTTTCATTTTGATTACCAGACACCTAGTTTTTTCACGATTTCAGAAGGTTTCTCTTAAATGCAAATTTACGAAATGATCAAACGATCATGTATCAATCTGAAAGGTCAATTTGCAATGTCGCAAGATACAAAAAATCGTGTTTTACAAAATTGAAGCAAATAATTGGTGCCTATTACTTGTACTCTGCAATATACAAAATCATGTCTGGTCATTTCATTTCTCGAAGGTTATCTCAATCACAATGATATGCGCTATTTTGAAACTGCCTATTGTTGAAAAATGTTTCACAAAGAAATGACGTCTTGTCAGTATGTGTAGTTTTTGTTAGGGAACCCTAACGCGATTGGGCAAACATCATTCTAATAGCAGCTATTTGCTCTGGTTTTAGCTAAAATACCCATTGTTTGCCTTGTTTTGCTTTCCTAAAGTACATAGAATTGGTAAGCAGTTCTGTCCTTGACAAAAGTAACGACGACGACGAAAATGGGAATGAATTAAACAGCCAGCAATGACAAGGTAGTACAATAGATTGTGGATATATCTTGTTTTTGTAAATAAGAGCTTCCTAATTTTAGACAACTTTCATGTATGCAATTCAACGAGGTTCAAGGATTACTGAGAAAGTAAAAGTTTTTTTAATTTTATCTTTTGTCGAGGCAAATCCTCAGAAGACACCGTGTCTTGCCGTCTGTGTATAAACCTTACGTTCATTTGCATTTCCATTTTTACATGCACACAAATTCATAAACTCAAATCCACATAATCAAGATTAAGAACTATGGACAGAGATAACACTGTTTTTTAGTTAGCGCAAGGCGGAAGGTAATTTTATAATGAGATTGCGCAACTCGACGAAAATAAAGTAGTCAGCAATTTATAGTCATTCACATCCCATAGAATGCTTATTAATTTCTTCCTATCTCATCTACTCAGGATAATGAGCTCATACTTGGTTTTGCGGAAGCCTTAAACCCTCTGTAAGAGTAAATCACAATGACCGCAGTTTAATCTTTTAAAAATGGTATTCAGGTTCAATATACCTATTAATTCCTTTGTTCAGCTTATATTCTCATGATTAATTGTCCAGATCACAGTTTCGATAAAATAATTCTATAAATCGGAATCTTGTGCATCCTGGTAAAACAGGATTATTAAGTTCACTGCACTTCAATTCCGCTTCCTCCGAATTTACTGGTTAAATTATTAGAGCGGCTGCCATGCATTGCATGCAGCAGCTCTATATACGATGTAGCAAGTGTATGCCGCCGTCGTCGTAGTCGTCTCTACTCTAGCCTTTTTGTTTTTGGTCAG
>JAAXYW010001921.1:0-18063 GCA_036851895.1 Orthonychiurus folsomi
TCAGCCTCATAAAATGTAGTCAGTCAATAGTGTGAGGTCAGCACTTTATGGGGAACCTCCCTGGCTGGTCAGAACCCAGCCTCATAAGGGGAAGCCCCATCAAAATTTTTGAGTCCCACAAGCCACAACCCAGGGAGAGAGGGAAAAATTTTGCGCACCGTAAAGTCAACTCTGCCCAAAATGCAGTACTCAAGAAAGACATTTAGTTATTATTTGAACTATTTTTAATTTTCCAGCCATCAAATGAGTCTGTCTCTCTCACTGGCTTCTGCATCCGTAGAGGGACCGGAAATTTCTTACTTTTGTTCTCACAATTTGGAATCAAGTAATGATAACAGTGCCATGACTGAAGAGAATTCAATTTTGCCACCTATTGTGTTGAGCACCGAAGAATCTGAGGACGAAATCCTAAACGAAGAACCTGCATCAAGGACTCTGAATCTCAAATCTGCATGTGTGGAGGGGCCGGAAATTTCTTGCATTTCTTCACCTCATAATTTGCAATCAAGTAATGATAACAATGCAATGACTGAAGATAATTCAATGTTGTCACCTATTGTGTTGAGCACCGAAGAACCTGAGGACGATATAGAAATCTTACACGAAGAACCTGAGGACGATATCGAAATCTTACACGACGAACCTGCATCAAGACCCCGAGTCCGTGAACCGAGGCGTTCGAAACTCCACGACAGAGCTCACAGGTCAAAGAAAAAGAAAGGTCCAGAGATGTGTGAAAATTGTAAAGAATGGTTTGTTTCCCGAGATTCTCTCATGAAACACTTGGCAGTGTACTTCACCCGCTCAAAGCCCAAGAGTTTTGTTTGCGAAAAATGTGGGAAGAAATATTCTTCGAGTGTCCATCTGGCCAATCACTTGCTGATCCATACGGGCGAGATGCCCTACAAATGTATGTTTTGCAAGGGAAAGTTCCGGACCAAGCGCCAGGCAAGGGTATGTGAAATTGGCCACTTAAACAACCGCTTCAAGCTTTAGAAATTTTTCTAAAACAGACTAACCTTTCTATAAGGCGCCCTTATATCAACGACTTTATCTCCCTTTTCCTTTGTTACATAAACCAAAAAAAGTAAAAAAAACAAAAATGATTGCCCTCTGATAAAAAACAAAAATGGCTAAAATGCATGCTTAATCAAGTTGAAACAATTGCAAGAACAGAACTTAATTTTCGGGTGACCTAATACAGATATTGGACTGTAGTTACAATAATGATGAGTTTTGTTAAAATTTGACTTATCCTTTCTCAAAGTTTGGAATAAATTGTTCTCTAATACACCTGGCCACAACGGTTCTATTGATTTATATTTGCTTTTGCTATCCGTTTAGTATTTTCTAAAACCTAAGAGTGAGGAAGCAGTTCGGCTTACCTGTATTTGGCTGTCCGTTGGAATTAGGTCGAGCTGACGGTGCACTATCCCTCGCTTCAATGGCCAATGCATAAGCCCCTTGTTTTTCTCGATCAAAAACGACTTTGGTAAATATTTCGCCTGTGAATTCGTTCACTTCAAAGAAATCCCTCCCCTCAGAATTGACAACGTAGTATTTGACCTAAAGGTTAGATGAAATAATTAGTTTCCATGAATTTCAACCACTCACTTCGAACCTCGGAAATTAATTTACCAAGTTATTAGGTGCTGTGCCATCCTTGTCAATTGCATTGACTTGAGATACTCGAGTGCCGACAGGTTCACCTTCAGCGACAGTCTCTTGTTCCCGCTCTGTAAACAATGGGATCTCATCATTCACGTCCTCCAGGATGATGTAGATTGTGGCTTCCGAGGCAAGTTGTTGAGCTCCATTATTCTAGAAATGCCAGATTAGATCCGTGGTTAATTAGGTTTAAGTTGTAGAGAAAATTCGTCACTATTTTCCACGATTTTGTACATATATGCCTACTGATTTTGTGACAAACCAATGAGCGAAAAGTCCCTTTATTATTTCTCAAATTACTGTAACAATGACAGATGAGATTGATAGACAGATAGTTCATGTTTCGAATAGTTAAAGCTTAGGTTTCCTAAACGTACTTCAACTCGAATGGTTAGATTATATTCCTTGTTGGTCTCAAAGTCCAATGGATGATTGACTTTGATGTCGGCCCATGTGAAACCATTGTCTTGTCTTTGTTGAAGGTAGAATGTGTCATATTTGTTGGTTTGAGCGGTGGATCCACGGATGAGTCGGTAGAATACGGTTGGGTTTCCTTCAATCCCAGAGCTAAATCCACCCAGCCCAAAACTACATTAGATTTTCCAAATTAAACAAAGGGAGTCAGTCAGTCAATCTCAGGCGAGAGCGAGAGGCGACGCCTCATATCATTGACATCCATTCCACGCCACGTGCAACTCGTGGCAATGAAATACAAGATAGTAGAGTGGAGGATTTAGACTTCATCAAGAGCAATTTCTATATTACTGGCACAATACTAATTGTGGATTCAGACGTAGTATTTACAAACCGAAATATTAATAACACCAAACAGTTCCAAAACATATTAGGTCAAAAAAGTATAGTTAATCTACAGAAACATTATGTAAGCCTCAATCCTCCACCCTACTAGCAAATATAAATGAATTATTCGAGTATCAAGGTCTTTCAAAAATCGCAATTTAAGACCACTTCGCATGCATAAGTATGTAGCTTTGCGGTTGATGGAAACATTTTGGGGCATGCAAAATTGAGGGAAACTGGGAGGGTTCTATTGGCAATCAGGGGCAGTCTCAAAATGCAAAAATGTAAAAATAAATCTAATATGGACTACCGATAATCGGGATTTCATATCTCCATATCAAAAACTAGGCAATCTTCTACAAACATGATTCCATTTCACGCGCGAGCGATCGCAATTTGACTAATCTACAACGATTACAACACCAACACCACCATATCCATACAAACTAATACTGCTAAGAAACTAACATGTCTAATTGCTCAAAATTCTCCTGAAAAACTATGCAAAATGCCAATGGCTCTATGTACAAAACATTCGTCTACAGACAACACATACCCACTTCAAAAATTGATTATGAGTATGCATTGCTCACAAAAATCTAAACAGACCATTAGTCGGCCATTTACAAAATCCAAAACCGGGAAAACAGTACACGGGTACGACTAATTTCAAACCCAAACCCACTAAAAACATCTCACGCAGACGCTAATCACGATTCAATCAATGGCATCACCATCATCCAAAATGCAATTATTTTTTTGTTGTTAAAAATTAAGTTTTCAACCGACCTGGCTTTTACAGACACAACTTTGGCCCCGACTGGCATGTTTTCCTTGACATGAATGGGACCGTAGACGACTTGGTCCCACACTGGAATTATTTGGAAGGGAGAGAATTTTTAAGAAATGTTGGAAAAAATTAACAAAACCAAACGGGTTTCATTTGTTTTGTTTGCAAAGTGCTATTATTTGTTAAATTGAAATGTGCTTGTGGTACCAGGTGGTTTATTGTTATTCTCAACGACGTCGACCTGAACTTCCACTGTTCTTGAAAGGGCAGGGAAGCCCTTGTCTTGAGCGATGGCCTCCAGCTTGTATGAGTCACGCTGTATTTGAAGAATGAGGTGATTTTGTTTGGTTTTTTAAACATTTTTGTCCTAAATTAATCTTAATTACCTGCCTGAACTACTTCTTATCCCTGGCTTAACCTACATCTAATTCCTAACGCATTATTAGACATTACAGGTGCTGCTTTGGTGCAATTTTGTGCAAAAGTGCTACACAATGAGGAACTCCTCCGAAAAAGGGCCCTTCTCGGTTACCAAAAACCGGCCTCCCTTCTCGTAAAAGCCTTGATGAGGCCTTTTGGCGTGCAAAGTTTACAGAGAAAGGCCTCATCAAAGGATTTTGGTTAAAAGGACCGGATTTTTGCTAGACGAGATGGGCCACTTTTCGGCGGAGGCCTTCAATTAGTGCCTACAGGTAAGTGCGCGCAACATATGAGCTTGCTTCTTTCACCAGTGCGAAGTGCAAACCACGCCCAAGTGTTTGACTAAATTTGTGCTAGTTTAGCGCTATAAATTTGTAATTCAAGTTTACCGTGACGATTTAGTAAAGCAATTCGTGAGAAAGGTATAGGGGGAATGGAAAAGGTTCAGGATGGAAAACTGATTAACAAAACGAACCTTGCTTTGACAGAAGTCACAACTGTACCAACAGTGACATTCTCTCGGATGAAAATAGGTCCATAGGTTGTTTGTGACCAAAGTGGTGGTTTATTGTTCTGGTCAATGACTGCCAACTCAACGTCAACCACAGCAAACAGAGGCTCCATTCCCTTGTCCGACGCTTGAACTTGCAAGCGGTACATTTCTCGCTAAAACCGAAAAAGGCATCGGAGAAAACTCCGTTCTTCAATCCAAACTCAGACACGAGAAACAAAAAATTCACAAAAAAAAGTGACGGACTACTTCTACTGTAAATTTACACGACGACGACATATCATGTACATGTACAAATTCAAAAATGCATCCCCCCAAATCATCTCAAAAATTCTAAACTTATTTCTTCGTATGTCGGGATCTCAAAAATCAAAAAACTTGCATTCCACAGTTCCAAAATTTCAAAAAAAAGAACTTTTTGGATCCCATGTTCCCATGTCGTCAAAAACATTCATTCATTCTCAATCTTCTACTAAAATTACTACGTTCTTAATTAACAATCCAGTCACGACGACGACTAGGATGCAATGTACTACTCAAAAATCCACTACTTGGGCAGACATGGTTTCAAAATGTCATTTTCAAAAACGCTTTCCACGCGAGCAGACGGCGGATCATTCAAAATGGCGGCTCAGCTAGCACGCACTCAAAATTTCCTCTGGTTTTGTTTAAATCGCGAAAAAATTGGCGACAATCTCCCCAATCTCACATTCAAAAATCTGTGAGGGATGACGACGACCATGTTTGATGGCGAGCAAGGGTTCGAGCAAAAAGTAATTTTGTTTATCAAAAATTCTTGACTAGCCATGCAGTACACCGAAACGAGCCATCATTTAAAGCGAATATTAGAAACAAACTGCAAGAACTTACACTCGTAGCTTTCACTTCTCATCCGGACTCAGGTTCGACTCAGTTATTGTTATCAAAGAATTAAAATTAAACAAAATTGCGAGAAGCTAGTAAAATGCATCAGCGGATCCATGCAAAAGTGCAACATTTTCACATGCAAGGCAAAATGCAACTGTTCGTTTTGTAGAACTGGTGTTGATTTTTTAAGTACAATTGAAGTATTCTTTAGGTTCAAAAAACTGATAGAAAAGTTAGGATAATAGAATCAGAAAGAGAGGAAAGCGACGGCATAAATGTGAGCGGTACTGTGAAAATGTGCTATTAATTTGAACACAATTACAGATATAATTAAATCATTTTACAGAAGTTAATAGAAAATCCGTTAATGTTTATCAAGTAAATAACCAGTTAAATTTTTAAATTAAATTACTCGTTTTAAAAAACGATGTGGTCCCTGACCTTAACGATTATTCTCCGTGCAAGTCTCAGTCCACAGATCGTGCAAATATGGTAGCTCATTCACATGCATTACATCGACAATTATCTTAAGAAAAAATTTACCAAACCTTTTGAAGTTAGGAGCTTTCGAACCGTAGCGGATTCTCTGTTCTGCGATCGAGTTGTGTTGTGTAAATGAGTGGAATAAAATGCGGGTGTGAATAGAAGAAATAGTAGTTTTGGGAAGGCGTTTATAAAGGTTTTTAGCTTAGTGTTGCAACGCTGGTTTTAAGCGGCTAAGATTTAAATGTCCGAAGTGAATGCGCATTGGATAGGATAGCAATCAAATTTGTTTGGAAAAGCCAATTGCTGTTAATGATACTGGATTGTCAGCAAGAGATTGGAGTTGAGCTGAAACTTTAAATTGCAAATAGATTCAGCGTAGCGTGCGTGCATAAATTTTGAGAAGGTAGCAGACGATCGTATCAAAATATTTAGTTGTAAATTTCGTTATCAATTATAAGCACCCGAAGCCTTTACCCATAACGCCATTTTGTGCATTAGAATTCCTAACATAGTGGAGTAGCTTTCTCTTATTAACTTTTAACGACAATCTAGCCAATGAAAATTCTGTAAACCGATTGACTGCAATTTATATAAACGTAAATTAATAATTTGAAACCTTGATTAGAAAAACGTGATAAATTTTCAATTTACAGACATTTTAAACCTCCGTCCAAGCTTCTGAGCAACCGACCCACCTATACTCATTGCAGACGACTATATCATATATCAGTTTTAAACATAGCCTTTCCTACCCTAACTCATCCCTATGTATTCTCTCCTAACACAAACATAATTTAAATTAAATCAAAAACTTTATTTCCAAACTTACGTCGAGTGGTTTCTTAAGAATAATCCAACCCGACTCGGGTTGTATTTCGAAGTAGTCAAGATCTCCATGATTCTGTGGAGCTGTTAGAGTGTAAACAATAGCCCCATTGTTATCTGCATCTTCATCTGAGGCTGAGACGCGGAGAATGTTTGTTCCAACGCTCGTATCTTGTTTCACATTCTCAACATATTTCTAAAGGAGGAAAAACAAATTGGATTTACGTTTTGCGTCGCCTCCTATTCATTCCATTAAACAAATGCTAGCCCATGTGTTAATTAATGGATTGAGTCGGGACTCGGGAGTAGAGCAATTTACATAATAAATTCAATCAAATATAGAAGTAGAATTTAATATTTTTTACAAGTTACTCAAAAAGCTTTCCAGCAATAATTATTAATCAAATCTCAAGTTTTGACTATTTTGCAAAAAAAAGTCCGAATCCGACTCAATCGATTATAATGTCATCCGTTGATTTTGCGATAGTTCATCCATCTGCTTACAAACCTGTCTGTCAAAAAGTGGGGGGTTATCATTAACGTCTTCTATTTCAACAGTAAAGGAGCAGACGCCCTCCAAAGCCGGTTCACCATGATCGGTGGCTTTGACGGTAACTGATACAAACTTCCCGTCATCTCCTTCACGATCAAAAACCTGTCAATCACAAATCAAAATATATTCGGTTCAGTTTGGGTGGCCTTCTCCTAATTTAGAGATATTTCCTGTCCCCTACCTTGTTTGTAATAACTTCTCCACTTTCAGGATCCACGGAAAACTTTGCCCCCTTTTGATTCGGTTGTTGGACAATGGAGTATCTGACTTGTCCATTCACTCCTTTGTCATCGTCTGTAGCGTGGACCTTCATTACAAACAAAAAGGCAATGGTTAATCCAGTATGTCAAAAAATGCTTAAGCCTGCTTTAACATAATACAGTGCCTCGTACTTGACTTTACTTGTATCCTCACACCTTGACTAAAAACACCAAATTATATCAAAAGCACAGGGCTATGCATATCTTTCATGCACTTCCCCATAATTTCTGGGAACAAAACCGGCATAAATTTTCCAAACTTTTGTCGACGGCACACCCGGGACTCCGAGCATAATTGAAAAGGACACAGACTGGTTTCCAATCGCCTGCTAAACAGCCCCGCATTTAATGGGCACTTTAGCACCCAACCTCATAAATCCAACCTGTCTCCCTTGGATAATTGAAGATAATGGCGCCCTGATTGTTTCATTTGGCTTCGAAGTCCTCTTCCTTACAACAATGGTCATAATTTACTCACCTTAATCACCGGCGTCCCGTTGGGTGCCCCTTCCATGACTTTCGGGTTGTAGGATCCGCAATCCTTGAACCTGGCATACATTTAGCATGGATTTTTATGGCTTGCTGAGAAAACATCTTAATATTTGAAATAAAGGACTTACATTGGCTTATTATCATTGACATCCGTGATGAAAACAACAACGACGGCCGTGGACGTATGGATCGTCGTCTGTCCACCCTCACAGCAAGAGCCGTCATCAACTGCCGTCACGTTTAATTCATACTTGTCACGGTCCAGGTCAATTGCGCCCGTATGGAGCCGGATAACACCTGTGTAGTCTTCAATGACGAATTGGCCGGATTTTGTGCCGCCGCCGACGAATCCAAACCTTTTTATGATAAAAAAAATCACATATTAATATTCTGCAAATATTATAAGTTATATTATTTCTATTATAAATAATTATATTATTGCAAATATTCTGCAAGTGCATCCTGCAAAAATCTTTATCCATGTGAGTGATTGTACCTGACATTGTCACCATCCTTGTCAGATGCAACTACAGTTGTGACCAAAGTGTCAGGCCCCGCATTTTCATCAACATTCGGTGTGTAGACTTGCTGAGAGAACCTGGGTTCTTCGTCGTTTTTATTTTTCGTGTAAATCCGCACAGTTGCTGAGCCGGTTTGAGGTGGATCACCTGAATAATAAAGCACGAAAATTCATATAAATTCCATCGCAATTTTGCATTTCCAAACACCACTACTCAATTGAGCGATCTTTCAATTCTCACGTCTGAGTTGCGGATGCCAGTATCAGTTACCAGCATTCAATACCACAAGAACGCATCACATTTTCACATAGGTATTGCTACAAATCTCACTGGCTGGACCACATACCCACATGTGCAGCTCACAAGTCAACGAACGAAAGAATATTTCTATTATGATTTCCCCGTTAAATGGTTTGTTAAATGATAAGATCAAATTGCTTGCACAAGGGTCGGTGGCCTCCCTTGCTTTTGTTACTTATTGATTGTCAAAGTTTATTTAGCACACATGAGCCCTGCTGGTGTTTGTATCTTGTGTCATGCTTGAAGATCTCATTGCGGTTGAAGCAGGATCTAACTTCAACGGACTTAACAATAGAATTTTTCGCATGGATGCTAAATCATCTCTTCCTTTTGGCATGTTGGCTCACAATGTGCGATTCTAATTTCATCAGTTCATTTTGCATGCGCAGATTGACATGACAGTGTGACAAAATCGTGAGGTTAAATATACATACTGTGTATAGCACATACAGTTACAAAATAGAAGCATTTGTTCAAAAATCCCTGCCTAATGCGGCAAGATATTTTCCCTACATCTTAACACGTAGAATTCTTTACTTATGTAAAACATTGCATGTAAGTTTGGAATCATAGTTAGTTCTATATTAAAAACCCTGTTTGCGATAGGAATCATGGCAAAATATTTTAACTGTGAATCAAGTACCAGAGATGACAACGCCATTGATCACTCTCATAATGTATTAATCCGTCAATTAAAATTGGGCTGTCAGCTTGTGTAATTTAAAAGTCATTCAGAAAGACCATGTACCGGAACATAATTTCAAATCCCAACTTCACCAGTCGCATCTTCTAATTGTATAACTTATGACTCACCCACCTGGTAGAAGTTAAAAAGTTCCCTACTGTCACAATCATGCTGAGCTGTCAAATGGTTTGTTTGCAATTCCCTAGCAGCAACCAACCATCCCCCTCCATCTCATCGTGTGCATCCAAATACAGAATCAAAACATGTCAGCTCAGCATCAGCCGTCGAAGATGTTAAACTAAAATCCAGAATGTACCTTGTGATGTGCAGGATGCCGTTTCAGTACATGTTTTTGTACAAGTGAATCAGTGTTTCTGTCCCATTCTAATATGGGCATGTATGCCACGCCATACCAGACCGTCGAGTAAATTTTTCATCTTAAAATAGGCATTACGATTCTTGGAACCATTTCAAGGTTTGTTTATGAAACAATAATCAATTATAAACGTTGTGAGTAAAAAATTGACATTTCGGACAAAATACTTTGTGAGTCAGGCAAATTCTGGTGTTTTCAACCGCCAATGTCAAAACAAGTACCTACATAATCTGACCATTGACCAAGGCATTGTTTTAAGTCTATGAAACTAATCTAGGCAACAAAGTCCTTTGAGCGGTGGCAGTGCTAGGAGTTGCCGCATCACACAAGATTGTGAATTTGATTAAATGTTTTATGACATTGATGTCTGTGTGCGGGATTGCGGTTTACAACGAAATGACTTCATCTCAGTTGAACGGACTAATTCACGTTCGTGTGTTAGTCGCGTGGACATTTTCACACACACGAAAAGAGGCAAATAATGAATGCAATCCCTCTGCAAAAATATAAATCGTTCCTAAATTTTATGGCAATAAAATATATTTACATATCCCAAATATTAACATGCTTTCGATTCCTAGTAGAGAATACTAGGCGCAGATTTTGGAAATCCGAAACTTTAAAATAAGCATTTGTATTAGGAACTGATGACTTAATTAAACTCTTCACTTGAACGGGTATGGGATGATCGTGGAATTATGGACGCATGATTCGTATGTATGCTACGCACCAAAGAATTCAAATATTCCTAAGAAACCTACATGATTTGCATTCATTTCCAATTGGATGGAATCCACAATCAAAATATTGTAATTTGATCAAGAGAAGAGTTGGAGAAATGAGTCCGGAGTTCATTTCGTGGGATTGTAATTCATGGATAATAATCTTAGTAAGTAGTCAACCAAAAAGCAGCAGCAATCCATGCCAGCCAGACAGCCAGGCCAATAATCCCATTTACAATGTACATGTTCGGAGTTATGCCCAACTATCATGGATTTCCTAGTAAGTAGTCAACCAAAAAGCAGCAGCAATCCATGCCAGCCAGACAGCCAGGCCAATAATCCCATTTACAATGTACATGTTCGGAGTTATGCCCAACTTCCCAGTCCCAGGCCTAGCTATTGGTCAAACCAGCAGCATAGGAGCTGAAGGACTGGATGCTAAACTCCTTGCTTATTCATCGTGTCCAGAATAAACGAATCTGGTGCTGCTGTGGCTTCCTGCATGTGCCTGCCCTATCTGCCTTTGTGGGTAACTCTTTCATGCATAGTAATGATGTGCAAACAAAGATGAAAACTCACTCATGCATGGGCTTTATGGGATGTCAGGCCTTGTCTACCACCCAGTGCTTAGTTAACCTCAACGTCAATTTATTGTTGGGATTTGCCAACACAACTCTTCCTCTTACAATTTTAAACGAAATAATCAAATCCCCTACTATATAGTAAGTAGTACATGTGTGGGATGGATTTGTATCTTCTCAAATGCAATTAAAATGAGATTGAACATCTTCTAAAATCCAACCAATGTAAATTGCCAAATGCCGTTATGAAATGAAATACAATATGAATGACAGACGGACGTACCTTTATCTTTTGCAGTAACAACAAATTCGTAGTAAGCGTTATTGTTGTCCGCATCCAATTGTTTGTTGTTCTTAATGATCCCGTTTGTATCAATCATGAAATGGTCATCAGACACATTGTACTCGATCTCTGCATTTGAACCTGAATCTGCGTCCGTTGCCTTCACTTTTAATATCGAGGTGTCCAGGGGTAAATCCTCATCAATGTTATGGGCCTGGTAGTCGGGCAGTTCAAATTTCGGGGCATTGTCATTCACATCTGTTACTCGGATGGTCAGCTGCAATAGAAGGGAGAAAAATAAATACAATTGAATTATACCAATGGACTTACTACATTAACAATTTTAATGCTCGATCATAGCTCCTAAACTACTTCTGGGATATTTGAAAAAACTTATGATCTTAAACTTCAGAAAAATCTTAAGAAAAATGTGCAGCTGTCAGACAGACAGGGTCGTAAAACACAGAAAAAAATCTAAAACTTTTGCCCTGATAAGACAACCCGTCGTTCCGTTTGCCGCTACGCTACGGCTACGCTTCGTGCTGCTTCTAAATCTTAAAAGTTTTTTTTTCACCAAAAAAGCGTAGGCATTTAAGGCGTGAAATGCGAGGAGTAATTAATCCCGAGGACAGTTTTAGTTTAAGCCGCCCAGGCTGTTAATCAGGGGAGCGAGGGACGCATAAATTACCTCAACAGACGTTGAGAATCCTCCAGAGTCCTCAGTCGCCGTTACCATGAGCTGATACACGTGGGGTTGACGTAAATCCTCAAAGTCTAATTCCTTCGCCAACTTCACAATCCCTGTCGTCGGAGCAATATTGAATGTCCCTTGTCCCTGTTGTCCGCTGGTTTTGAGGGTGTAGCGGATTTCCCGGTCTGCGAAGGATTTTGCTTTCACAGAAATTATACTGAAAAAAAAGTAAGTTGGACAAACGGATTGAATTAATTTCTGTTTCTTTAGCCGAATTACTTAATTGCTTCGTGATGCAAGCTGGTCTTAACATTGTTAAGATGATGGCGTTATGTAATACTTACTCAGAATCCTTCTTCCGGTTCTCAGGGATTTCCGCTTCATATTTGGGCATGTAGAATTGAGGTGGACGTTTCCCCCCAACAATGGATAATCGTTCTTCGGGTGTGGATTGAAAGCGACGATCATCTAATCGGCCATTTTGATCCTCAGCTTTTACATAAAGGACATATTCCATATCCAATTGGAAAGGGTCATTCGCCCGGGTTCGGATTGAAAGCGACGATCATCTAATCGGCCATTTTGATCCTCAGCTTTTACATAAAGAACATATTCCATATCCAATTGGAAAGGGTCATTCGCCCGGGTTCGGACAACACCAGAACGTTCATCAACTTCAAATCGGCCACCGGCTACAAATATGTTTAGAATCATTATAGTGTAAGGTTCAACTCCAAGTTTCTTGCCAGAGCCAGATTACAAGAAAGCTACTGTCGACTACTGCATTCCACAACTCCATACTGCACCACGTCACTCAATGTCTTACAATTGATTACAAATACTTACTTCTGTCACGAACAATGAAATAGTGGATGCTGTGATCCGTGTCTGGATCCCTGGCTTGAAGTGTAAAAACCGGTGTATTTGGTGGTGCATTTAATTGTACGACTGCTTGCATTGGTAGTGGTCGGTTGATGAAGTAAGGGGCTTCGTCGTTGACATCTTTGACGTAAATTATGACCCGCTGATTATCCGTGTCTGCAATTCAAGGAACGAGATACATCATTAGCTATCATGTTTAATTGTAGTAAAAATAACATAATGCAAAGTTGCGTTTATATAAATTTGATAAATATAGACCAAGAAAAGTTCGGAAGATGGAAACAACCAACTTACATTTCATTCCTGAAGAAGATGTCGTAGAAGAAGAATTGTAGAGAAAGACATGGCAGAAAAAGAAAGAAAGAAGAAACCGTTTAGTTTAATTTCAAGATATCAGTATTCATGTGTTATCAATTTTAGAAATCCCAACACTTCAATAATAGCGTGGCGCATATTTTCTTATTTAAAAAATATTACCCACCCACCGCGATCTAGTTGGCTTTGTTTTTGAGTCCATTAAATCGTAAAATTAGTACATATTGTCATTAACATCCAGGATACATGCATAATTAACTATTTTATCGTATTCCTCATTTACAGTTACACCATAGCCAGCCTTTATTAATTAAATATCCAACTTCCATTCGAATAGTTCTTGTTCGCCTGTGTGTAAACATTTGGAAAGCCCCGTTATTGATTTTCCCCTTGTGGAAGCGCCTTGTTTCCTCAAGCTTCCCTTTTTGTGCGTGGATTGCACTTCCTGGAAAGAACTTTCCCCTCACACATTTTGAGAAAGTGTTGAACAAAACCCCGCTGCTTTCCCCTTCATACCGTATATTTTACCCATACATATACCATCCACATTTACACGTACTCAATCCGAATATTTTTCCATTTTGTCTACGTCCCCGTCACCCCTGCACTTTTTTGTATATTTTCCTGGAGCGCATCACACTGCAATTTCTATATCTACGAGTCTACACAGCATTTTTCTTTTGTAATTCACAATTGTCATCTTTGTGTCACCCCACAAATCCCAAAAAAGCCATTTTTACTGCATGTAAGATTGTGACAAGTTCACTGCCTGCATGTCTGCGTCTCGTGTCGTAGCATTCCGTTGAGATGAGAGAATTTTCTTTCATTTTTCTGAGTTTCTTGAAAGGGGAAAACCAATGCCATCGGAATGTGAATGTCAGACGCGTGCCGTTGCGTTGCCGTCGTAGAGTAAGTATGCTTTGNCTCGTGTCGTAGCATTCCGTTGAGATGAGAGAATTTTCTTTCATTTTTCTGAGTTTCTTGAAAGGGGAAAACCAATGCCATCGGAATGTGAATGTCAGACGCGTGCCGTTGCGTTGCCGTCGTAGAGTAAGTATGCTTTGCAGGCAGGCAACCATTTATAAATTGAATTACTGAGAAGACGAAGACGCACGAGGAGATCCGCTCATCTCTTCCATTTCGAGTTCAAATTCCCTTCAAAAAGCCCGGAAATGGATTCCGTCGGATTCGATCCATATCTGGGATACCCAGAAATGTGCGATTATGGTCTTCACGTTCCGTACATACATCCATGCAATTCAAAATGATGGGGTTTGGGAATGTCATGTGGGATTCCTTTTAAGTGGTTTAACATTTTAACGTCAAGTATCCCCTTATTCATGTCAGCAAGGCAAAACGATTGAAAACCCTCTACCTTCATTAATGTTATCCAAAATTACACCCAAATATTAAGTTGTTTAAAGTTCTGGAATAAAAGTAAACTAAAAGGGGGTAAGATTCAAAAAGTACCGTACACTACATGCTAATTACAAATAATCACCGCAAATCTGTACTATGATTCAGCAAAAATTTCCCTTTAACCAATTTCTCCAACAGGAAACACCCTTTAAAATAGTTAAAACGCACCCCTTTTACTAATCCATGTCCAATTCCGCCGTCGTTGTCAAAATCAGATTAGCCATATCCGCGTGAAGCCTAGCACAGTAACCCGTATTTCTATTCTTACATAATAAATAACGAGCTCCTTGTCCCATGCCCTTTACCCTGTAGCCGCCGCTGCTGCTCCAGGGTAAAAAAACCGTAAAGAAAAAAACTGAACAATGCCGCCTTTGTCAACCAAATCCGTCGGGAAGGACCCACTTTACTCGTACAAATCATAACAGAGTTCCAGGGGAGTCTCGCCAGCATAGGATAAACAAAGGCCTCGCCTAAACAACTGTACGCACCCAAAGGACACAAAAATAAGGCGACCCTTTCCGTCGTAGCTGACATTTATTAGCCATCCCCATCCCAAACCTCACGGCACACACGGCAGTGGAAAAGTGCGTTAGACGCAGTACAGCACGCACACGCACCCTCATCGTATATTGAAAAGAAAAGCCTGCTGGAACCGGGCAGTATGAATGGCCATGAATGAGGTCATTCTTCTATAATTCAACGAGGTCGTTTCCAACACTGTGTTCAGGTTTCAGGTTGGATTGTAAAATATAAATTTTACATGGCACGCGTATGGCATACGTATACGCGTAAATGCGTATGCTGGACTGGCACATTGAATTATGGTTTGTGTTACCCCAGCCAGCGCAGACGGCAGTTCGCTTGAAGGAAATTCAAATCGACCGCCTTGCCTCCGTACGCCATGACATATGCCACAATGATGATCCAATTTACAAAAGTTAACGGTGGCGTGCGCGTAGGACACAGAAAATTTTTCTAACCTCGAAATGTTACATTACAATAAAAAACGCACTGTTTTATATGTCAAGAAATATGTGGCGTCAAATTTAAACAGAATATTGCATATTTCAATGGGTAAACTCGGAAAGCAATATTGTGCACTTGCGCATGCGTGCGTATCCATTCTGAAGGAGATTGGTTTCCGTCGTTCTTTCTATCCCATTCAAAATCGGATTATATGAAATGTCAAGGAGAAATTATTACCCGGCTGCACTTTGGCTTTGAGTTCCCCCATATTAAGAGCATTTATTGAAATAAAGAGTATAGCACGCACGGCATGGAATCAAGTGTCAGTCGATGAAAACCTTCGCATAGCATAGCATAGCACATACTCCCCTCCTCACACAAATACATACATCACAAAGGGAAACGAAAAGGACCGGATTTTTCTCGAAAAAACCTTCCAGCAAAACTTTCTCTTTCCCCTCGGAAGTATTTTTAGACTTCCACGCACACACATTCTGGATCTTCATCATTTCGAATTAAAAGCATAGGCACGTTCATAAGTGCCCGGCCAGGACTAAATGCTAGGGCGGAGTGAGTAAGTTTGTTTCCAGGCCATGGTACTTTATCAAATGAGAAAAAAAAAACTTTTGTTTCTTATTCGTATTCTTATTCTTGAGTCGAAGAAAAATCCTCAAAATTGATGGAAAAGACCACATCACAACATCGTAATGCCATGCTGTATAAGTATGAATGTAACATGTCTCCAAGAAAAAGTCAAAGGAAAATAATCCTCGTGCAGAAAACGCCACCGCGTCGCGTCGTACGCAACGAAAGGAATAAAACCTTGCCAACCAAGCCCCAAAACCCCCTTGGATATTTCCATCAGATCCATCTTTATAAATATTAAACGAAATCATTCCCAGTTCGACTCTTCCATCCGAATTCCAATCCTTACCCTCCCATGACTAAAGATCTGCCAAAATATCCTAGGATGACGGTACTAACCGAAACCCCCAGTCCGTACCGTACGTCCCACGTCCATTCCCTGGGCCTGAATTCCCATTAGAAATATCAATCATTTCTGGATGTACCACGTATATACGTCCCCTAAATTTCTCCCCTCGCCATCCTTCTTAGTTGTGGCTGTAACCCTATGTGCTCTGAATGTACATAGACAATGGACGAATCCAACGCTAGGCACTAGAATTTCAAATTCATGTGTAGTTACTGCAGTTCCGGGGATGGATATTCTATTTCAAAAGAAAATCCTCTCGGATTGTCCATGACGGCTGTCCCTGCAAATCCGAATGGATCGGATATGTACACAAGAAAAACTGACATCTCCAATACTTTTAGCGATTTAAAAAAATGATAGCATGCACTTTTAAAACAGCGTGCTTTAGCAAAAAAAGATGTCAGAAATCAACATTTAGAAAATATCTAGCTTTACTTGGTTAAATTCTAGCAAGCAAACATGCACTTCTTAAGGAAAAATCCAAAATCGATCCACTCGGAAACTGCGTAATGTTCCATTGTACTTTATCACAAAATTGAAGCAATAAGGCATCACCAATCAAATTTGAATTGAAACAGAAATGGCACGTATTAGCGTACGTATTTGGCCGTAAGCACTAAGCATTCCTATTTTGATATAAATTCAGCCCAAGTCAAAATTTGATCAGGAAGGAAAGCTTGAACCACAATGCAATAGGAGGAGGAAGGAAGCTTCGCACTCTCCATGCGGAAGCGACCCATTTATTCATCTCACATTTATCATTCTGATTCCAACTCCCGCTCCCGGCTTAAAGAGAGGCAGGCATTGGATTTGGCGGAACTGAAAGCGGAAAGGACGGGAGAGCGTCGGCCATTAAACCAGAGGGGCCGAGGCCGGGAGAAAGTATATCCGGTGCACTCATCCGATCTTTTAGCTTGTTTTATATGTCCGAATTCGGTTATTTGAAATCTGGCGCTAAAATTTGGCAGATATTTGTAGAATCAGTAAAATTGAAAAGAATATTGATCACCAAAAGGTCAAAGGTTATAAAAATACATCACAATTCCATGCATTGGATTTTCCCCCAGCAGGAAACATTTAATTAGGATTACTAAAAGTGTAACAAAAAGCATTAAATTGAAACAAAACGAAGGACAGGTCAAAGGTCATCAATACAACAAACTTGGCATTGTCAATAATCACATTTCCCGCGTCGGACACCACTTTATCGCCGACTCAAATCTCAGAACAATAAAATAGAAGAAGGAAATCACGCAGCATTGCAATATGGTGATACGTGGGTAGGCTACAGGCAGAGTGTGCAATTTGATGTCAAAATTTAAAGTGCACCGGAAAGTCCATTTTACGAATGGGAATGGTCAAGCGAGGGCCAGTGTAAATTTGAGTGCTCACGAGTTCCTGTTTTCACGCGGCAAATCTGGCCATGGATTTATGAGTAATAAAATCAACTGAAGAAGAATGATCGAGTTCGTGACGGCGGGGTGACGGAGGTTGTGACATTACACGAAGGAAGGCAGGGAACGGGATTTGCTCATTTGCTGTCTCTCCAAACTGTGAACCATTTGACCACAAAACATGAATTACGGTGGTCAAATATTTTATGGGTTTTCAGCTCAAAAAATCCAAACCAGAAACACACAATACTCCTACCTATG
>JAAXYW010001922.1:0-18057 GCA_036851895.1 Orthonychiurus folsomi
GAACTAATAATTTGCTCTAAATTTGCTGTAATACGCATTTCTCATTACAGCAATTACAGCATTACAGCAATCCATTTACAGCATGCTGTATTGGAATCCCTACTTTGTACGCAGAAATAAATGGATATATAATACATATTTGTAGTAGGGATGATGGACTGAATATTTTGGGGGAATATTTGAAGCTGAATAGCTGCTATTCTGCATATTCTGTATTCGGCAAAGCCAGTCGAACATTCGGCCAAATAAACGGTGTGCAGGGCAATAGAAAATGGAATGCATAAATTAACACATCAAATCAGTTGATACCGAAGATTGTGGACCGCCAAATTGCGGACCGAGCAAATTGCGGACCGAACATATTGCGGATCGAAGACCGCGGACCATAAAATGTATTAAGTTTAAAAAACTACTATAATTAATAATGAGGATACAAGTAGTTAATATAAAAAAAATTAAAAAAATTACGACAATTTTTATAAGTCATCGGAGATTGAACCCCTATCCTGCCCAATTCAAAACTTGTATTTAACTTTAAATCAACTCAAGTTCACTTTAAAATAATAAGTGAAAGCTAACTACTATACAATATATTATACTAGATATATTGTTATTGAGTAAATCAAAATGTTCAGGTTGTCCCCTACACTGATGGACACCACTTCTGAGCAAATGATAATACTGGTTGTCCCTCACTAAATGTACATTTGGTGTGGGACTGCTATTTCACACAACTAAATTTGGCGAATGGAAAACTGTGTACCTAGTCCTGGCTGGTGTAAAATGAGTCGTACTGATCAGAAATGGATTTTCTGGGTTTTATTGAAAAACGTTACAACTATTAAATACACGAGGGGCTAAAAGAGTACAAAATGACGACGAGTTTACAAATGACACGACACGTAAATGTAAACTAACAGAAAAATAACCTTATGAACGAGTGCGGGCGTTCACAAAACACATACACACACTTCACTTTTGCTCTGCTCATGCAGGAAACCAATACAACTTTAAGTCAAAACTTTGATTCATTCATTGGCAGGAAATCGTAGGAATTTTCTTATAATACAGATTGGCTTTTGAATGGAAACCAGAAATGAGTCCAAATCAAAAGATTCCGGAATATTAATAAACTTTATCGGGAAAAGAATTTACTCAATCCCTAAATTAAATTGAGAAACCGTTATGTTGAACTTTTGACCGAAGTCAAATATGAAATAAATATTTTACCTTATGAGCATAATTTGCTCATAAACATATATTATTATATAGTATTATATAATATATAGTATATATTGTTATATATTATGACCTGTATTCAGCCAATTCGTTATTAAAATAAAAATACCCAGGGAATGGAAATGAGCGAGTCGGACGTAGAAACACGCGAGGCTTTTATTTCGGACGAGGCTTCTATTATGGTAGGTGCTTCTATTCCCAATTCCAGGTCATTTACGGTAAATGTAATGCATGTCTAGGTCAAATGTTTCACCCTATCTCGTAATTTTAATTTTTTATATTAATTACTTGATACCCTCATTAATAATAAAAATTAATAATAGTAATTTTTTTTTAAAAAACTTAGTAAATTTTATGGTCCGCAGTCTTCGGTCCGCAATATGTTCGGTCCGCAATTTGCTCGGTCCGCAATTTTCGGTGGACGCCCATTTCAAGAAGTTGCGTTACCGCCTCATAAATTGTAACTGCAAAAGCTGACCAAAAGTCAATCTGTATACTAGCTATATTAGGATGTTTCCAGGCACTTGTTGTTCTGTGCATCGTTTCTTTTAGCAGAAACTGCATCTTCTTATCGCTAGCGTTGCATTAATGCCCAACTTGCACAGTCTTTACTATTCGGCCGAATATTCGACTTTGTCAAATGACCTAATATACTAATACCACTCTCCGGTCCACACCTAATTTAAAGCGTTTATTCTTTGACAAACATTTAACTTTTTTGTTTACAAAAATGGGCACCGGGTTGGACGACTGAGTAAATAGGGAGGGAATTGAAAAATGCAAAGGTTAACGTCACATTGACGAACAACTCCCTTGCAGCGCAGCAACGCAAAAGCATACGATGACCATAGGGACAGGCTCACTAAAATATTAATACTTTTGGTTTTGGTTCTTTTGGAAAAGTAATATTTACTTTTACTTTACTTTACTGCGGAAAGATGCTTCTTTCCATTTTCAATCAAAATTTGTTCATTGGCTTTAGACTAGATAGAAAACACACGAAAACATTTAACTCTAATGTGTTTGATAATGATACATGTGAAAAGTTCAATAAAATGCAAACGTATCGACCTTTGCTTTGCATTGATGACTATAGCAAGCTCCGTCCATTACGTAGTAAACAAAAAAAATGTTTTTGCCAGTCGTTCTTTCGTACGAATTGTATAGCTAACCTCATTAATTAATCAGAATACATTTCAAAGCAATACATTTCGAATAGTACAGGAAAACATTTCGTTGGGTCAAGATCACTCATTAAGCAATTTGTCAAAGTTACATTGTTTCTAAAGTCACACAACCTACAAAAATTATGGAATAACAAAACAATGCTTCTGCCGTTAAAATTTGGCGGCTTTCCTTTTTAAATTTGAAACACCGCACTGCTAACTAACTAGCTAACGTTTATTTAGCGTTCAAATGTCAGTAGTAAAGTAATCGTCCAATTGATTACAAAATCCA
Source organism: Orthonychiurus folsomi (assembly GCA_036851895.1). NCBI lineage: Eukaryota > Metazoa > Arthropoda > Collembola > Poduromorpha > Onychiuridae > Orthonychiurus > Orthonychiurus folsomi. The sequence continues at coordinate 2,698 of JAAXYW010001922.1, forward strand.
CACTCACGGGTGTCAACTCCTGATCAATTTTAACCCAAGGACCAATCCTCCATTCAACCTTACGAACAGATGCAAAAAATTTCGAGTCTAACTTTGAATAGCTTTTATCATTACTCATGAAGGATTTTGGATATGCCCAAGATGCTGTGCTCCAAGCTACGGCTGCTTCGCAACCTTTTGGTCCTATTAATAATAGGATTCCCACTATAATAGAAAAGTCGATTATTGTGGCAATACCAAAGTTCTGATGCATTCCTAGGATCAAATAAAGTAGGAAAATGACTGTAGTGAATCCAGTTGCCACTAAAGGGGGGATTACGCAATCAGCTATAACTCGGAGGTAATTCACCATTACAAGATGTGCCCTGCAAAATACTCGCAATTTCTCTTTCATTTCCTGAGTTGCCATTTCCGGACCATTCCTGTACATAGGGATTCGCAAGTACATATGAACTTACATATGCAATAGATGATGTTTTTCAATAATAAAAATAAAATATGCAATTACCATGTGTTATGTTCCATCCAATAGATCAATGAGTTAGAACCCAGATATGCAGTCGACAGCAGAATGGCATAGAAGAAGCACTCCAATGAAATAAACGCCATTCCAGCAAATACGACAAATATATTAAATCCAGGAAAGACTCTTCGGAATATTTTAAAGGTCCAAAGTAAATTGAAGTCCATTTGTGACATGGCAATAATGCCGGCCGGAAACACGAATAGTAATGCGGTAAATGTGGCCAATAGTATTTTCATTCCCAGGTCAGACTCACATTTCCTTACCTGATCGTAGCTGAACCCATGTAATGCCACTGTTAATATAACAAAGTTGAACTACATATATTATTGTTAGCTAAAAACAACATTAAATAAACTCACTGTGCTTTTTATCAAAGAGTAGAGTTCCGTTGAGAACGCTGAACAGGTAATTGTGTTCCCGAAGCATTACAAAGCAGAATATAAGTGACATGAAGAAAATGGCACCTCCAGCTGCAGCAATGGCGAGCTCGTACATTGGGAGATCAAAAACAGCAAGTACGAATGCTAAATGTGCTAGTGCAGAGATCCTGGCGAAAAGGTGGAGCCAAATGATGAAATGCCAGCGAAAAATCATAATTTTTGATTTGACCCGTCGCAAACACCTTTGTTTTGTATCCCACTTCCAAGGCAAAAAGCCAAGGTAATATCCAGTGGTGACCATAATTTTTAATAACTTGAAAGTGTCGTTTGAGAGCATTTTGCTTAAAACATACAATTACGTTTATTTTGATTTCAAGAAATGGGGTGTAACACCAAAGGCAAAACAATAGGCAAGCACTGTTGCACTCATTGCAAATTGTCTGCTTATAAGTATTGAGATGGGTTATGAATAAATCAACAAAAATAAAAGTGGTGGCACTAAACCCCGAATGTCGCAATGCTAATGCATGTTTTCAACTCTACCCCTAATATTGAAACAAAGGAACAAGGAATACACTTATCGTGTACTAGCGATTTGCAACTTTTGAGCAAACAAAAATAGCACATAGAAGACCATTAAATAGAGTATGTTTGTGCAAAAACTAAAGTTTTACCGTGTATAGAATACTTAATAAGTTGTTTTTACCACCTTACCAAAATAGATATGTTTTAGAATGACCTTTTTTACCTTGACCATATCCATGGGGTTCAAGGCACCGAATAAGTTTTAAAGAGCCAGTCGACACGGTGCCATTGCAACATAATGCTGGTATGCTATTTGTTTTTTGTCTCGGATAATTAGTTTTATATCCAAATCTTTAAAATTCAACAGCCTGGTAGAATTTGGTGAAATCAGTTTATTAGGTAATCTGTGCGGGTATGGGTCTCAACCACAAACGCAATAATTTCCTAATTTCCTAGCCACTCCCGGACTATTTAAATATATGTAGTTTTGGTAATTAATTCACTACAACAATGCGAGCACTACAGCACTAGGATAATGTCATATGACTTTATGCTGGCGGCTCTCTGCGTTATCTGATCTACAAATTTCTGAAAATCATTTTTTGAAATGGATCAAATCAAGTCTAGAACAGCAAATGAGCTTTTTTTATAATTAATTTGATTTGATTTATTCATTAAAGTGTTCTACCAAGGCATTCATGATCTACAATTGATTGTAGATGAAACTGTTCTACCAAGGCAGTTATATAAATGCATTCTGTCCGCGCCTGTCTAGTAATCAGAAGAAATGTATTCGACAGTCCATTTTTTCCAACCATTTTATGGATAACAAAAAATAATTACCTGGCTTACCGGCTCCAGGCCCCGAGACCAGAATCGATTCCATGAGTCGAATCCGGAATCGGTGACTTGCGCTTGCGCTTTGGCCACCTGATTCCATCACATCAGCACAGTAGGCAAGGGTCTCAGTAGCAGAAATGGGTCAATTACATTCTTAATCTTATTAATTACAATTGTAAATTACACTACTGATTTTGAAAAGTAATTAATTACAATTACAAATTAGTTTGGATTTTCACTAATGTAAGTAATCACAATTATAAATTACTTTGGATTTTTCCAAGGCGGAAACCGCACGGCCGCACACACCGCGCGCCTCCCGAGCAACCGGGACGGAAAAGTTAAAAGTTTGCCTTGGTATGCGTTTACCCCCCCCCCCCTTGAAAATGTTGTCGTCGTTGTATCTCAGAATCCAATGGTCCTACGCAAAATATGATCGAAACAAAAGCTTTATTCAAAAATGAAGGGGACACCGTTGAGTTTTTTTCAAAAAAGAGCTCATCTCAAGGAATACACACTTTTTAACTCAAATTTTAACTCACGTTTTTTGGCTTTTTGAGGGTGAAGGAGTCAAAATTTTTAGAATTTTTTTTTATTTTCGGATTGCAATTTTTAAAATATTAAGGTTACTCATAGCATGTTTCGGTAAAATAACTAAATTTTCGCCGCTGGGAGCCCTTGAAGTTTGGGGAAATTCCACAATTTGACATGGGAAAGTCCATAAGGAGTCGAGCACATAATCAGTGGATGTGTAATGACATTTAGGTTTAGACTGTCTGTTTGTCTGTCTACATTGTGTAACTCTTGGCAAATTAAATTGCTACTGAAAAATTAATAAAATTTCAAAAAATAATTAAAATTTTGAAAAACAATTGAAATTTTTAAAAAAATTAAAATTTCCAAAAACAATTGAAATTTCAAAAAATAATTGAAACTTCAAAAAACAATTGAAATTTTGGACAATAGAAATTTCGAAAAATAATTGAATTTTTGATAAATAATTGAATTTTCGAAAAATAATTGAAATTTTAAAAAACATTTGAATTTTTGTTTGAATGCATATTAGGTGGGGTGGGGTGAATGGAATTGAATGAATGGTTTTTTTAAATTATGATACTTTAAATGCTGCTATCAAAATTTAGTTGACTGATGCTAATCAATATGCAGATAAACAAAATTACTACGCTTAGCTTTACGGCTTTCATACTAAAAAGAATGAAATAAAATAAAATTCTTGGAAAAAAAAGAATCCAAGGCCCTGCTGGATAAAAAGAATGAAATAATTTTTTTATTGAAAAAATAATTTCTAAATTAATTTAAAATACAAAATTTCAAAATAGTTTTGATTTCCGCCATGGTTTCGCCGATCCCACACAACATAATTTGGGATGGACTTTTGAACTCGCATTTAAATAAAAATTAAGCGTTCCCTGCATAGCACATAAATGCATGATAGACCAAGGTTAGGTAAAACAACGGTCGTTAAACCCGAATTTGGAAGATCAAAACTGCTGAAACTTTTGAAACCGAAGCAATTTTTGGAAGCCATTGAAAACGGAATGTAGTCATACAAATAAGCTTCGAATAATTACAGGTACAGCCGTTGTGGTTAGTGCATACAGTAAATGAACCGAATAGAGCCACGGGGCTCTATTCCGGCCTTTACTAGAGCCGAGGGCTATAAAGTAACTCCTTCCAATCAAACCTTTCTAACAAAATTGAATTTGCCAAACAGTGTACCACTGACGAATTTGACCAAATAAAGACATTAACTAACTAACTAATTAATAAGTCTATAAGTCTGTGAACAACAGAGTAAACACTGTGCTGCAGGCCGCCATATACATTAGCCTCAATTAAATACCCCAAAGATAATCCATCTCGCATAATAAAGTACCTAAAACTGTTTACATTAACTGTAAAAAGTCAACAACTTGTGAAAATACGCAGTAAACTGGGTACCGTTTGTACCCAGTTTTACCATTTCTATCTTACGTAAGTGTATATTGTACAGAATTGAAAATTATAATAACTAATTAGTCATTAAAATATCTAGAATACTTATTCGGTCGGAATTTTGAGCACTTACAGATGTATCAATGTGACATGGTGACCGTTTTTTTCTCGTGCAAATATAGTACACTTTTTAAATGTCCTTTAATCTACAACAAATTTGGTTTAGGTAACATTCTATCTACAACGAATTCGGTTTCGATACAATTCTATCTACAACGATTTCGGTTTCGTTGCCATTCTACCTAGAACGAATTCAGTTTCGTTGCCATTCTACCTACAACGAATTCGGTTTCGGTACCATAATTCTTGCAATGAATTAGTTATTCTTGATTTTTGGACATTTCTGTTCGCATTTGCAGTAATTAATACGTCCTGTTATACGTTATTTTGGAATTTTTCGAAAAAAGTACAAATAGTACATGTTTTTAAAAAGTAGTACAAAAATAGGACTTGGTTTCTAATTAGTACAGGCCTTTAAAAAATAGTACTGTACTCTGAAATAAAGTACGTTCGGTCACCATGCAATGTGAGCAATTCGTTGAGTTGTGAGGAATGCGAAAAATGACCTTAATAAAAGTTTTCCAAGTCCAAGTCCAACCGCTGTACCGCGCCACTGTTGTGCCTGCACTTAATACCATGTTTAAACATACCATGAGATGTAGCCAAAGGCCAAACTTGGTGCAAGCTATCAACAAGTACTTCATTTACAAAATAAATCATTTATCATTCCAACGTCAAATTGGCGATTCAAAGAGATTAAACTCCACAACCTAGACATTACCAGCCTTATCCTCTTCATAATAACGTATCTAAAGATATGTTAATGTTACACTACCTGTACTTGTACAAAGTCAACAACTTTAAAAATGCGCAGTAAACTGGGTACCTCAGTACCGCGCCTCTGTTGTGCCTGCACTTAAAACCATGTTTAAACATACCATGAGATGTAGTTAGAAAGTTCAAGCTTGGTGCAAGCTTTCAACAACTACTTCATTTGTGAAATAAATAATTCATCATTCCAACGTCAAATGGCAATTCAAAGAGATAGAACTCCACAACCTAGACATGACATCCTCTATCATCCTGTCCAATGTGCAGTCTTGTTGACTCCAATGTGATGGATTAATATGTAATACGAAGTGGCGCAGCTATGGTGTCCCGGGAAATTACAGTCAGTGTCGATCGTGTTATACAACAGAGATGGTGTCATAATCAACTAGATTGTTAAACTTTTGCATACCATTTTCTCTAATACATATACGTGTCATAAAATGAAGGCCATCATCACAAGTATATTGGTATTGGTATTTACTTTGCAAATTAGTGCAGTTGATTTCCACCTGACAACATTCTTGGCACAATTCCGAAACTGCAAGATACTGGTTTACACATTTGAACACGAACTGTCGGACAATGCTGTGATCTCCTCTCTGGTATCCTTGCAGTCACCTTACAACGTGTTAAGGCACGATAAATTCATGAACAGTTCTAAATGGGAGTCCATCCGGGACACTTGCCGCGTTTACATATTCAACTGGAATGATCAACTCCCGAACGGCCTGACGGAGTCCGCAGATTTTTGGCCGATCGACTCAAGGAACGCTTTAAAAGCGGAGGATAAGACGGACGTCAACTTGGTCATGCTCCCCAGCAGTAAAAATGCATCAAGTATTTCCCGGCAGTTTGGATTTATTGACCAGCACTATGATTGGAATGTGTTTCGGATCACATTGGACATGGAAAGCTCCGACCGCTCATTCGTTAGAGAAATTGAATATTTGAGTTGGAAAACGTGTTGGAAAAATGTCTTTAACTACAAGTCCAACCACGCAACCATTCACCAAATCAACAAACTAATCCTGGCATACCGGAGGGATTTTAATGGATTTGGAGTTTATATTTCCCTTGTTAACTTGAAATCGGACGCCGCTGTGCCCAAACTCAGATCATTAAGACTTCGCGATATACAGATGAGAGAAGTGACACTTCCCTGGGAGATTGGAGAGGCGAAGCTTGGCCTCCAACTTGGCGTGCATCTTAATTTCACAATAAGGTTTCAGTGGGACAGATCGGTACTGGGTTTTATAGTTCCTAGTTCCAACCTACCAGTGCATGGTTATTTTGTATCATTGTACAAAATCATAGCAACAGACATGGAAAATCTCCATTTCCTGTACTGTAAAAATGCAACCGATTTTAAGTATGAAAACGGCTTCTACGCATGGACAAAACCTTTGGACGCTGTTTGCTGGATATTGGTATTTACAACTGTTGGGGTACTTACTATTTTATGCAGTGCCCGCCATAAAGTAAATTGGACAGTTTTGAATTGTCAAGCCCTGATTCAGATAAGTGGTCGTACTTGTTTAATGTTGAGTTGTTCCATACTTGGCCAGGGCGGGAATTTTAAAAAGTGCAAATGGCTTATTCTCCTCTGGGTTACAGCTTCTTTGTATATCTGCATTAACTATGGTGCATTCTACACAAGTGAATTTATTGTGGGAGGAGAGGTGGAAGTGATCGACACTTACCCTGACCTTACTGACAAAGGTTACACGGCAGCTTTTAAAAATGTAAACCACTTTAATGATCTTCATTACACTTTACAAATATACAACAAAACAATTATGCGGGATTCAAAATTTAATTACGAAATATATAAAGGAAGAATGGGATACTCCTTCTATGATTACGTGTTCAGAGCTAGCACGAATAAATATATTGTTCACCTGAAATTGGACATTGAAGCTGTTGCAAAGGCCTGGCTGAAATCACACGAGCACATTGTGGATGGAAGGCATTTGCCGAGGCACGTGTGTCACATTGGAAAGCAAAAACTGTTTTACGGAATAAAAGGATGGTTGTTCCAACGACCAAACGCGGGTGTGCTGGCCAAGGCTTTTGCGGAGATGGTGATGTTTGGATTTGAGAAAGTGTGGGGCGGCGTTTCACGTCAATTGCGGAAAGAGCGCTTAGTACTATTCTTTGAGTCCGCCACCAAAGAACACTCCAAGTACGGATCTGAAAGTGAGAAGTCTGGTGTTTATGCATCCGAGTCATTTTGGCGGATGCTGCTCTGCGGTCTAGGACTTTGCACTGCTTTGTTTTTAGTAGAAATATTTGTCGGATTCATTGAGCCAAAATTGCAGGCCGTGGAATGGAGGCTACTCATTCCAAAAATGAAACTAAAATGCATTAGATTTCGAGAGATTTTGGTGGATGGTTGGTCGAGGTGCCAGCGAAATAGTTTGACACATTTCTCAGGCAAAATTGCAACGTTCCAGGTTCTAACCTGGTGTGAGAAGATTTTAGTAAGTAAGAGTTTAAGGCCTCTCAGGCTAAAGGGCAAAGCTAGGGTATGGTAAGGGTACTTTTGTATAAGAGGGATAATGGGTTTTGAGTTAAGTGAAAGGGAAGTTTAGAACGACGCCCGGATGTGGGAAGACACATGGTCAAGCAACAACTTGTTATTGTCGAGTATTGTTATTGTCGAGTTCTTACGTGAGTAAACATGTTTTCAATCTTGAGATGGGATAAGGTTAATAATAGGCCCAATAAAGGGCAGATCTCTTGTATATAAGCGAAGTAAAACTGAATAAACAGGAGCATTCATAAGGGACATGAAGTAGCGTTTACTTGATTTGGAATTATTCTAAGGGATGAAGTCCACTTGGACTCCACCCGGACATACACACCATGCAGCAATTAAAAGTCGGGAAGTAGTTACTTAGTGCATAAGTCAGTCCCTACGGTAATATTGCTCACACTGGGTACATCCTAGAGTATATAATACTTGTAGCGAAAGAGAAATCCGATCCCCTCAAAGATGATCCTCGTGAATTACTAAAAGCTGACGTCAACTCGGGCGCACTAACCAAACACAATTGAAGACATCAGTGCTAAAAGTGTCAATTCGTTGCAAACCAAAAATGTTTTGTTTATTCTTCTCGACGCATAATAGAATATCACCTGAACGCGATCACCTGTGTTGACGGCCATTTAAATTTCGGAAAAATCATGTGTTGGGTGCCATTACAGATTTTGAGTTTCGATGTGTTGANGGAAAAATCATGTGTTGGGTGCCATTACAGATTTTGAGTTTCGATGTGTTGAGCTCCATGTCAATTCTGGAAAATTTCAATAAAACTTGAAAACTTTAAAGTTTATAAAATCAAATTTGAATTTCACTTAATGTTGAAAAAAAACTTTGAGTGGGACACTTTTAGCACTGAGCCCTTCCATTCCTGTAGATTCCTTGAAATTGACCATTAAATGTGTCTTTGAGCTACTCCAAACAGTAAAAAATTGTTCCCAAATTGCAGATGGTCGTATTTGTTTTTGATTTGACTATGCTTTATTTTTGATTTGACTTTGATTGGTTTTTGATTTGCTTTGAATATGTTTTGAATTTAAGAATTGTTTCAAAATCTTGGAGGCGTTCAAAATGTATTTATTTTTGATTTGACTTGTTTTTGATTTGTATTTGAATTGTTTCTAAATTTTGAAGACGATCAAAGTGTATTTGTTTTGATTTGAGTTTGAATTGTTTTATAATCGGACGGGCAATCAAAGTTATTTTTGCTTTGTCTTTGGATTTGTTTTAAATTTTGATTTGTTTTTTTACTTTTGTCCGACGGGCGATGAAACCGTTTGACTTAGTTTTGAATTTTTTTTAGTTTTGAAACTGATTTGTAGTTTAATCCGACGGTCGATGAAGTCTGTTTGATTTAGTTTTGTATTTGTATTTTGATTCTGTTTGAATTGATTTGGACACAGACGGTTATAGATAGTCTGATTTGTTTTGCAATTGTTTTAGATTTGAAAATGTTTTGTTTTTCTTGGGAATAATCACAAACAAGGTTATGTTAATCATGTAGGTTAAAATGTAGAGGTTATGAATGACACATCCACATGTGTTGTTTTTCATGACTTGGGACTTTATGACATATAGTGAAAGGTGTGAAGTCGGCACATTGATTTGGAACGACTTCTTTGGACATTACCTTGCAGTGTATAATATATAAGCTATGTATGACAAATAAATAGCTAGTCGTATTTCAAGCACAGGTGAACGCTGTCTCTTTATTTTGAACACGTTATCAGCACGAGGCTCCTTTTGAAATCTGTAAAAAGATTTTTGTGTTTTTATCAAAGAGTAGAATGCAGTTGATAACGTTAAGCAAGTAATTGTGTTCCCTCAACATTCCAACGTGGAATATAAGCAACGTAAAGGAAACGGCAGTTCCAGCTGCGGCAATGGCGAGTTTGTAAATTGGGGGATTGAACATAGCAAATTGTGAATACTACATTATGTACTAGTGCTAGTGCGGAAATCTGGGCGATAACGTTGAACCAAATTTTAAGGGGCGTTTCTAAAGGCGTAGCTTCGAAGATTCAGGGTTGTCGTACTTGCATATTTTTGAGTGGTGTTGCTATTGGACAAAGCGGGAATTTTAAAACGTGCGAATGGCTCATCCTGCTGTGGGTTACCTCGTCTTTGTTTATTGGGCGAGCGAGCGAAGCGAGTGAGTCCTCTTAGTCCGGTGTCGATCTGTTCGTCGTGTCCGTCCATAAACAAACTATGGTTGCCATGGTAGGCGGAGCAATTTTAATTGCTTAAATGTTGAAACTGACATTTCTAATGTACTCTCCTGAATACTTGCGCTGGAATAACCTGACTGCCCATTTAAGTGCCACAAACACTCCGAAAAGCAAAAAAAATGATTATTACCGGGCACATATGCTTTAGCATGTGGCACAGGTGTTGCGATCGTCTGTCTATCCGTTCACATTGCAGCGCTCATTGACATTATAGCCTAAATGAATTACTAGCTCAAGCTCGGTGACTAGAATTGATTGTGATTAATTGGCGTTGTGAAGCCCTGCTTCCTTAACTGTACCACATAAAACCAAAGCATTTTGCAATAGATGAAACACACCCAGTAAACCAAGCACGTAGGAATTACATCTAATTTGGGTTGTCAATGTAGTTTCTGTGTAATTGTAGCGGTTGAGTAGAATTTTTATGTTAAATAGACGGGATTAATACATGTGTTTTTCGCGTTGAGCTTTAATACGTTAAGTCTACATCTAATCTACATTCGTATTTTGTATGTTAAATTGTAATACGCAAAAGCAACTTGGAAATGCATACTCGAACTCTACGTTGCTTTTACACACATGATTTACGTAGAATCCACACAAAAACCACGTAGTGTTTGGCGCGCGCATTCTGCCGCAAAACAAAGAATCGTCCATTCGTCGTTCAAGGCTCACGGAGTCAGTTTATCGCGCCACACCCTACGATTTTGGTAAAATGAAAAGTTTTGCAGTAGTTGAGTTTATTGATGAGAACTCAGTTGCACTAGTGCCAACTAACTGGGTGAGTGTTAATGGTGATAAGTGTTTTTGGCCGAACGAGAGTGGACCACAGCTGAACAAGTTAGTACAAAAACGGCAGCCACACAAGACGTCTTGGAGGGAATACAACATAAAACTTATAAAATACTGCGGTAAGTAGTCCCTGCGAGCCCATTCTTATTTTATCGGTTTACTTTAAGTCTAACCATTAAATGCTATTAAATGATTTACATCTTTCCACTTGAATAGACGATTATTTGCGTGGAAGAAAACTTGCCGCAGACGCGGAAATTGCCTCAGAATTGGAAAGCTCGGCTGTAGAGTGTAATGCAAGAAAACGAAAATTGAAACCAAAAAAACAATTTTCTCCATCTAAAAGAAAAAGATTTGACGACTACGAGGATTCCAGCGATGAGCCAGTTACACCGCCACATAATAATCCTGCCCCAGCATCAAATATATTTGACATAACGACGAGTGGAACTGGATATTCTGAAGTAGTACCCATTGAAACACTTGGTGAAATCTACGGACAAATTAATAACAGTAAGTAATTATAGTTTATAAACAACCAATTCGTTAACTTGGAATTACGATATAGTTAACCCTTGGCATTGCATATTTCAGATATTCTTGACTCTGGCCGCCTTGACCAGCACTTCGTGTATGAACTACCAAACCAAATCGGAAGTTCGAATCTTGATCAGACGGAACAAGAAGTAATCAAAGATCCTGTCAGCTCTGCTTGCCACTGTTTACTTGCCGCTCTCGCCAAAGAATTTGCAAGTAACAGCATTTAGTTTGAATTTAATTTGGTTTAGTTTGTCTTAGTTTGCAGTTTAGTAGCACACCAGATTATTTGTATTTGCAGGTTTCAAAACCCGAGTGGTAGGCCAACTTGCTAATATAAACGACAACCTACGAGTAATTCGTCACAACCAACTGAATGAAAATCTCAACGTTGCTCAATCGGTTCTGGATGTACCCACGCTTCCCCTGAGTTCACCGGAAGCATTCACTCGCTTCGAAAATTGGTTAGAAGTAGACACAAATTTCCAGTATATGTGAGTGCATTTTTTGTAATAGCGCTGAAGTCTGAATTTATTACGATTCATTGCAATTTATCTATAGTACTTCATTTACTATTGCAGACACAGTTGTTCGGAACAGTTGGGGGAAAGAACACAGCTGACTTAGTGCGCAGAATTTTAAAAAGGTTAATTGGAGAGAATTTGGCTACGACGATTACGCTGTACGGAACACCCAATAAATCCGCTTTAGGCGCACAGCAACGTAATTTAATAAAATGTGAGTGACTATCCTTGTTCTGAGGAATATCAAACCGTTGGCCAATTCATTGTGTACTTTAAAATATTCTAAATCAGGTGCTGTTCGAAAACACGAGATTGGGCGATCATCATCGGAGAAAGATATTGACGAATCCATAATAAACTGGTTTCGCTTTGCTAATGGTAGACTTAAAAAGAAAACCAATACGTGAGGATTCCTGGCGATGTCTTCAAATCGGACAAGACAACGTCGTGTTGCAGAAAGTGTAGCTCGTCTGAACCTCCTCATGAATCGGCCAACAACCTCCGCCCAACAAAGTGCTCAACCTACTGCTACCTGTAGTTTTGATCAACCAAGTAATACACATGATACACGCAGTGATAGCGATTTTAGTTCAAGTATAACTAGCCTAGTAAGTTTAAATAGTATTACTAACGCGTTAGATGTTGACACTAAGGAAGTCGATTTTTCAAATTTACCATCGGAACTACAAAAGTGGGCGATTGCTCATAATATTTCCCACTCAGCCCTATGCGATTTACTTAAATTATTAAAACCAGCAATTCCTTGCTTACCATGTGATGCCAGAACAATTTTATCAACCCCAAGAAATATTCCAATCCAGAAAGTAGATAACGGAGAATTTTACTACTTTGGAATAAAATGTGAGCTATTGAAGCAGTTGAAGGCCGGTATTACCAATTTCAACTTTCCAGTGTGCGAAACTTATTCTACGAATCAGTTTTTAACGCTTTCAATTAGTACAGACGGCCTTCCAATTTCTAAAAGCAGTCGAGTATCATTTTGGCCGATTCTAGGAATTCTGGATCAATGCGTTAGTAGAAAACCTTTTCTCATAGCAATCTATTGTGGAACCAGTAAACCATCCAGTGCTTGTAGGTTTTTCTCAGACTTAATAACTGAATTAAAAATTTTAGAAAACGAAGGAGTTTCTTTTAATAGCGTAAATTACTTGGTTAGAGTAAGTTGTGTAATAGCAGATGCCCCCGCTAGAAGTTTCATTAAATGTACAGTTCCATACAACTCATACTACGGTTGTGAGAAGTGTGAAGGTAAAGGTAGCTATGTTGGACGTGTAATATTTAAAAATGATAGCTCAGTACTACGCACTGACAGAACATTTAGAGAAAAGTTAAACGCAAGGCATCATAACGGAGACTCCCCATTATTGAATTTAAAAATTGACATGGTAAAACAAGTTCCGCTTGACTACATGCACTTGATATGCTTAGGAGTCATGAGAAAGTTTTTAAATATTTGGGTCCGAGGCAGAATACCGCACAGGCTTTCAGCGAAGGATGTTAGACTCATTTCTAATAGGCTTGAGTGCTTAAAGAAATACATGCCAAAAAAATTCGCACGAAAACCTAGAACTTTAAAAGATTTAGACCATTTCAAGGCCACAGAATTTCGAACATTCTTACTTTTTACAGGACCGGTTGCTCTGTTTAAAATTCTAAGTAGAGAAAAATACAACCATTTCATGCTGTTGCATTTGGCTGTATTTATTTTAACAACCGAAAAAGCGTCCGATGCGGATTGGAACACGTGTGCTAATAATCTTTTAAAAATGTTTGTTCAAAAGGTTCCCATTCTATATTGTGAGGAAATGCTCGTTTATAATGTGCACTCATTACTACATATTGCGCAGGACTGTACAAATTATGGTAATTTAGATAATGTTAGCGCTTTTCTCTTTGAGAACTTCATGCAAACACTAAAGCGTAAAGTAAGAGGTCAGCGACTCGAATTAAAACAAATTGTAAATAGAGTTATTGAAGAAAAACTGGCGAGAACAGCTTGCACAGAAAACCTAACAAAGGAATCAAATAAGTTTGTTGGATGTGTAAGTGGTAATACTGTAAAATATATTTTAAATGGAGTGCTTATAAGCTGTGACTCCAGTAACTGTTATTTTAGAATTGGAAACAAAATTGTTAAAGTTGTTGATATTGCCCAATCAGTGCTAGGTTTAATAAAAGTCAAATATATGGAATTTTTGCACTTAGCTAGCTCAGATATTTATCCATGTACAAGTTCTAAGCTAGGTATATTTAAAGTACATGCGCAGTTTTCCGAAGTAAAGATGGGTAAAATTGGGCTGTTAGAGCAAAAGTATGTACTTCTTCCAATGGAAGAATTAGCCGCTAATGTTGTGTATATCTGTATTCCTTATTGTTCTAGAATATAAAGTCTGAAGCACAGCTGCAAATAATTTAACCAAATAATAAATTCAAGTCATTCATTTGATATAAATGGTGTTTAAAGTGTGTAGAATTATTGTAGAAACCTTGTAGTTATTGTGTAGAATCAATGTTACTTATTAGAGCAGATTACATACATTCTACAGATTTCCAACGTGCCGCAAGTGGTATGATTCATATGTAGACTACTCGTAGACAACGTTGATTCTACGCAAAAAGCAATGTATACTTTTGCATGAAAACTGAGTGCCATTTTTCGCGGTGATTTCTACACGCTCAGAATTTGAGGAAACTACATTGAGGCAACAATTTTTGGTTTACTGGGACAACACTTGCCATATAACAGGTAGCACATATCCAATGTGGACTTATACAGTATAGTGCCTAATGGAATTCACACACATGTTTGATAACGCACACACAGAATCGTCCAGATTTGATCACGTCTAGTAGGAAGCAATATTATTTTGTGGAGCTTACACACGGATCTGATCAGATTATACAGGAAGCAAAAATCTGTGGGCTTTACATACTGATATCGCCACCAAACCATATTTGCTAGCATTGTGCTAGCAAACAAGAATATATTGTAAAATTTACACTTAGATTTGGTCACACTGAATAGGAAGCAATGGTGTTTCATGGACTTTTGACACGGGTCTCCTCAATGCGCAGGAAGCAAGGGTCAAGGGTTTTGCATGGACTTTACACACAGATCTAACCACTCTGTATATGAGCAAGGGTGTTTCATGGACTTTAGCAATATTACCCACAGATGTAATATCACTTTGCGCGGGAAGCAAGAGTGTTTCTTGGAGGTTTCATGCTGTTGTCGTCAAACTAAAGCAGATACTTTGTTGACTTGGTGTACCAAAGTGCTCATATTCAGTTGGAATCATGCATACTTTGTGTACTTTTAACTACTGTTGAAATAACTTCATGTGATGTGCCCTTTATGCCCATGCGTGCTCGACAGTTTAGTCTCAACACTTTATTTAGGATTTAATGCTTTATTTCCTCGCTCGTCCTACTGAGACAGCCGGGTAACGGGATGGCTAAATCATATTTAACATTAATTATGGTGCATTTTTATTGTGGGAGAAGTTTTGTTTATGCTTTAACTTAATTTTGGCGGAAGAGATTGTCATTATCAACTTTTACCCTGATCTTACCGACAAAGGTTACGCGGCAGTTTTTG
>JAAXYW010001923.1:0-18055 GCA_036851895.1 Orthonychiurus folsomi
GAAACTACACCAGTAAGACTTCCCATAAAATGATTCCCGAATGTAATGAGCTTTTAAAGCACAGAGAAAATCTTCCGACACCAAAATCATAAAACGACATTTGATATGATTTTATAGAATTCTCTCATTTCCATTGGGGAATACGTTGTAACGTATGGTAAAACTAGACAAATTTGCTTATGACTCATATTAATTTTACCTGTTACAGATTTTCCGAGCCCTCGGCCGCCCTTTTGTTCAAATCCCGTCCGTTTTGGTCCCAGTGCTAATGAATTAATACTTGCCTGCCAATAAAAGACAAAGGGTTGCAGGCCGGGAGTCTCCGAAATTCAATGAAAGATTAATTAATCCTTGTAACTGGATAGGACTTTGGCAAACAATCATTTGTCTTCCAGGCAAATTTCCATGTTCACAATTCAATTCCTTTCCTGACGGACGTGGACGTGAGTTGACATGCATGGGCAGTCAGCTATGGCTCCAAGTTATTTACGTGGGCTCATTCGAATTGGAATGGGAGTCATTCGGGAAGGGAAGGAATGCCCCAGAGCCCAGGACAGGACCATATAATTCGGAAGACGGATAATAGATTTACATGTTAAACCCGGACTCATTTTGATGACTGACGGGGTGAGACTAGGTGTGTTGGATTTGTGATTAGTTCTTTATGAGCCATGGCGCCTTGAAATGACGCACGGATCTCTCTCATTCACGAACCCCATCCCCTATGGAATTACATCGTAAAGAATAGGGGACAGCTTTTTAATTAACTCAGGTAGTAGTAGGAGTGAATGGGTTTGCTGGTGTATGTGTAAGGGAATATTCACTAGAATTCTGAAAACACCATTGTATAATCCTAGTATATTGGTAGTTCCAATTTTCTCATAGAAACTACCTCTGTTGTGGACTTTAGGGATAAATTACAAATTTGTCAGTCACAAATTAAAAGGATAAAATTACGCCGTAAATTGTAATATTATATGTTGCATATTTCTTGATTAGGGAAAGGTGAGTTGTAAGACCCCACTCGAGCCAGTAACTGGTGAAGGATGTTACAGTGCTATTGGCCCATATTTGATATTAGCAACTAATTTGAAAACTTGGTTTGTAAGAAATATAGAATAGAATGAACAGATTGAGACAATTGGAAGTGTGAATTTGGGACCCACCACCAAAATTATTTTAGGTTTCACAGTTGGAGACAAATACCCGTTGGTCGCCAACTCCACTTATTCACAATTCGCACCAAGCAAGCTGTTATCTCTTCTAGTTATAATGAAGAAATTCAAGAGGGAACAAAATGCACAACTTTCCCCATGCGTGCCAATGCCATACCATGGCTTACAAAATTCAGATCCCAGATCAGCATCCGGGAAATCCTTCCTTGACACGCATACAAATCAGGTGTCCATGAGCATCAACATGCAAAGGATCTGAACAATTTCTCCGAGATAAGCTGGCTGTGCTAGCTGGGGTTGAGACTGTGTACGAACGAACGAACGAAGTTGAATAAAATTATATATTCCGTTCTCAAATGCAAAATGCCCATTGCAATAAAGAATAGTTGGCCGACTGGAAGGTGTCACTTTACAAGAATAAGTCTCGTGTTATTCGAAGCACAATTCCTATTGAGTGGACGTGGACACCAATTTCTATTCAAACTGCTGGCGTATCTCAATTTCTCATTTCCACTTTATCTGAATGCATTGTGTAAAATGGCACGGGCAGCCGTGGCGAGTCACCTCTTATTTAGTAGAGTTGGATGGAATTGGAGTACCAGCGGAGAGCCGACGGAGTTTAGTACAGCATTTGTCACGTCTAGTCTAGACTAGATGGCAAGGGAAGGCAACAAGCGATTAAAGTAGGCAATTTCCTCTCCGACTAATTGCATTTTGGAGAATCCAACAACAATAATACAACCAAACATAACTGTTGTTGTACACGCGTCACACAATCAAAACTTTTTAGGATTAGGTCATTACAGTACAAGCCACATCCCACACACTTGCGTCAAATTTATGTTCATAAAAAAATATTTCGGATACATATTACATTGATTCCAGTCTCTACAGGGTTTAGCTGAGAGCGGGAACTTCTATTTTTTTTGTGTGTGGGATAATTTGTCACCCGGAGGAGGGAATTGGAACTGAAGGATTGGAAGTTAGTGGAGCCAATAAAATTACTGGCCCTTGATCTCTTCGCCCACAAATAAAGGAAGAAGAAAGAAGCCCCTTAAAAAATCCACTTTCCATTTGTTTCCGGGCATGAGATGAGACGGGGAGGGGAAGTGAATTGGAGTGGGCTTCATATCCGTTCCACAAGGAGTATGTAGTTTAGTTCTTAATGAAATTAGATAATGAAATCCCTTTGGAATTTTGCCCAATCTCGGTTTTGTGCCTACAGCTTCGGGATCCGTGGTCCCCAGAGGAAATTAAGTGTAGTGTCTATAGCTTTCTCCCATCCCAAGTTCACAGAGAAGTCATTTGTCTGTCAGATGCATGCAATGCCTTCGAGTCAGAAGAAGCGCGCCGCGTTCCGTTGCAGTCGGGAAATCTATTCTTTGTGAGTTGACTTCGCCTGAACGCATTATTTTAAGAATTTATCCTTCACATCTTCAGAAATTATGTATTTCCACTTATACCAGACTGGGATGCTTCACTTCACTCTATGCTATATCTTGCACCTATTCCTATTCCTTTCACTCCGACGTTTCCTTTCTCCTTCATTCAATTAAACTATTCCCCCCTCCAGCACTTCCCTGGCATACATACATATTTATTCACCTGGCTGACTGCCTTCAACCATGTCTTGGCATGCATGGAAATGGAACGACGTCGACATCAAAATGAAAATGCAACCAACGTTCAAACATTCACCGCAGTGTTAGCAGTGCATTTCTTCCGGGATCCATTACAAAACGTGGGGGCCGATGTAATTCTGTTTCATTAAATATGAAAATTCTAGAGCTCAGCAGCAGCATCCGCGTTGCGTTGATTTTGACTCATTTTCTGGTGTAGTACTTACTGCTTTCATTTTATTAGGAATCTTGTACAGCAATTAATTAAACTGTCGTCTACTTACGAATCTTGCTTGCTTCCTGAGTCGAGGTTGAGGACGGAAACGGTGAAGGGTAGTCAGTCTTGCCACACACGTTCATTAAATTCATGATGCAAAGTGGCGTCAGTAGTCAGTCGTGCTTTCATGTTGGAAAATGTGAAGGAGAGGATAACGAAGGGCTGACAAGAAGGGAAATAAGACACACGTCAAATTTGATATGTGTGGAGCGCATCGTCATGAGAATTCAAGATAAAGGAAGGCGTGATATCTAAGTTTGCACTCACAATTCAATAGACTTGTCAGTCCAGGCGTTGTTGAAGCTCCTGGAAGGGTACAGGAATTTCTCCTCCTCCTCTTTATTGACGGAAAGGCTTATCAAAAATCCTAGAAAAGTCCTGACACTATGAAATATGGTAATGAAATTATATTTCTCTTGCCTAATCAAAAAATGAACATGATCCCTTGCATTCCAATTTTATGTGGGTGTACGTACTGCACAATGCCACGCATGAGGTATTACACCAAAGCCTCAGTTTTTACTGAATGCGTTGGGTTATGTTTACCCGGGAAAAATATTTTATTTTCTGAGGAAAGGAAAAGAGAATTTTTCATTCCAAATCCCCTCGGATTACAAGACAGAAATCTTAAAATTGCGTAATACAGAAACCTTCATTATAGGACTACAGGGAAATTTTAGGATGGTTAACTATGAAGAAAAAAATGGTATTTACGTTGATTGAAGATTTTGAATTTTTGATTAAGTAACTTTTGTGCTGCTCCGAGTTGTCTGATTCACATCTTTCAGGTGAATGGAATTTTCCTTTCATCAACTCACATTTCTGCAAATTACCTCCGATCCACAAGTTCGTAAAAGCCGCATGCTGTTTCCACACGCCTCAGTTCCCTCGGGCCAATCAATGGGGGTGTGGAATATCTGTGCGGTGCAATGAGTTACAACTTTCCCGAAGATCGTCAGGGAAAATGAACCGAAGTGGCATGAAAATGTGGTGACGGGGCCTTCCTTACAAATCAAATCAGTGGTTCACATCCCTTCATGCAATCTCAAGTTTGGTTCGCCAGAAACGCTAACGAATTCCAATTCCCCTGTCACTCCCTTCATTTTGTTTTCCAGCGGCGTCAAGAATTAATATGAAAGATGACATGAATGGTTGATTTTCTTCCTCCATTCCATTCTTTTCTGGGAATTCTCACGGTGCGATACCCTAGCAAGTATCTTTTCATCTTCTTGGGACGATTGTCAATTCCTTTGTAGAAATAACTGGGATGAAAATATTCTCCGTTCCAAAAATTGCAGATAAGAATATTTTTGTTATCAACCAAGTATTGCAGCAAGTATTGATTATATAAGGATTTCTAGGACATTTATATTTTATTGGCTCGTTGGTTTTGTGACCTCAATCTTGTTTTTTTTTCTGTTCATTAAATGTATACATACGGTGAATGGCTGGCACAACGTAAACGAGTGGTGCTGGTAGGGTCAGTAATAAGTAACAATGGAATAATTGCAGTTTGGAGCAGATGTGAACGGTAAGGTTAACATTTTAATTTTTGGTACTTATTTCCCGAAGATTGAGTCGCCAACGCGTAGTTTCTAAATTACTAACGTGGTAAAATATAAAACGTGTATTTTTCAACAACAAAATCTAATTTCGACGCCTTTTGGATGATAATGGAATTAATTAAACCCGAATAATGATAATCTCCATCTTAAAATCCGATGTCCTTGGAAAAAACATAGCAAGCATACATGGGTTGACATTTTTTGCCAGCCAATCCGATTAACTAAGAATAACACACGTTCAGAGTGGTTGTTCACCAGTTTCCAGCAAAGTCGCTCTAGATTTTTTCTACAGATTAGCTCATCTCCAATTTCATGTAGTAAAGCTGAAGCACAACCAACTAACGATTATGTTTCTCCCCTCCAGCTTGGAAATGGGTGGAGATATTTCCAGGCTCCCTCAAACAATCTGAACCTAGACTTTTTTTTCTACCTGCTTCTATTTGTGGCAGGTGCAGCTTGATCCGCTTTCAAATAATTATCCACAAAAACAGGATTAGGGTTTCCTTCCTCTGGCCTACTTCTTAAATCAGATTATGTTGTTCCATTTCCTCTTCTGGGACTTGAAGATCAGATTAGTCGGTGTATTTAATTGAGCACACAACTTACCTTTAATAAAGGATAAAAAATCCCAATTTTTTCTAAATTTAAATCTTCAAAATCTGTACGTAAATCATGTAAAATGTAAATGTACATATTCTGATATACATGTACTAACTGAAGCTGTAAAAATTGCTTCAATTTTATGCAATATACAATTTTAGTGCACCGATTAATGTACAAAAATAGAAAAAAATATTTCGGACACCTGCTGCAATTTTCTACCTAATACCGAGTTAGATATTTTCCTTAAACCCAATCATGCCACGGGATAAATAAACTTTAACGAAAATCACACGAAATCAGGCAATTAACCTTGAAAATATAACATTAGCACTTATCTTATGTTAGAAAAGGTTGCAGTTTGCTTTGAAAAAAGTTTGTAAGTACACTGTGAACTTTGCCATCGAGGGGAGGGAGACTGCAGGAAGCTACAAGCCAAGTGTTAATTTTGTCGCTCGTCAAGTGCTGGAAGCCTCATGTCGCGGAAAATGAGGAAAGGAAGTAGCCTCAAAATCGTGGGTAAACGCATTAACCCAAGTTCAGAAAGGATGGTCTCGAGAAGTTGGCAGATAACTTGCAATAATAAGTCTTTATTATGAGCTCATAATCATAAACCATGTCTTGCATCCTAACCAATGCTCTGACGAAGGTCTCTGAAATCTCAATTAGTTTCCATTCCATTAGCTTTGGTCATACCTTTCCCAGTCCAGCCCAATACCGTCATGCTTTCAGCCCAACCACTGCCTCAATTTCTAGTTTTACGCTCTCTTTCCTTTTTCTTTCATTTCTTTGTTTTAACTCTTACAACGTATGTATGTATAGGTACAAAAAGTCAGGAATACTTTAGGGATTGAATTCACCAACTTGAGACAAGGGCTGGCTGGCTATAAAATCGTTTTAGTACATTCCAAATCGGGCAGCGTACTTACCGTACCGAGTACATGCCGAGCAAGCCAATTCCTTCGTAAGTTAAATTGGCTCGGCTCAACTTTGGATAATAGGCAAGGCTTTAGGGAACTTTTGAAGTCCTGAATTCGACTTCAAATTAATAGTTTTACTTCATTAATTAATTCCTTATTTGATCAAGGCTCGGATTGTCATTAAAAACTGTAGCATTATTCGTTTAAGAACTCAAGTGTGCCCATGCCTTGTAAGCATACAATTTGCGATGTGAAAAGGCACATGTAAATTCATTACTCGACGAAGACGAAGAGAAGCATTCCGTTTTTCTTTCCGAATGCCAAATCCTTGTCATTTTCCCCAAAGACATGTAAATGAATGGGGGACTGGGAAAAGCGTAGTAGTATTTTTGTTGATTCTGCATATCCAAATGCAAGAGGGGTACCGTACTGAACGTTTGTGTAGTGTACGAACATCTTTTGAAATGAAAGGAGGAAAAAAACTCCGCTTCGGATACGCAGGGAAGGGGGATAACTACGGAACTTGAATTTAAAGAGGGGAGTCAATATTTGTTCAATGTTAAGGAGATTGAGGAGTGGGGGAAAGAGTGTGAGCCTTTAAAAAGTTTCAGCCTTATCTTCATTTAGGAACGAACGGTAGAATCCAAGGAGAAAGGGATATGCGGGTAAAATGGATTTCTTTTGTGTGCTGGCATCGGTTTGCTCAAGAAAGTGCTCAGGCCGCCGCCGCCACCACTTTGGAGGCTGTGGTGTGTGCCTAACGTAGTATGACCGGCCAGGCGGCCAGCTCTTGTGAGATTCCAAGAATGTGACTCTCCTAATAGTTTCCACGAACCAAACATAAAGGGAGTTTGCTTTGCTCCAATAACTCACCTTTTTTGGGTTTTCTTTGATTGATAGTCCTTTTTAATGTATTTCGTTGTTTGTGTCTGCTCATAATTACTTGTTGGTCAGCGGGACCAATGAACCATTCGTTTGTGCTTTACGGTTTGTGTGTGTATCAGCGAGCGACTAAACTTGTTTTAAAAAAACGTAATAAGTTGTGTAAAATATAATTTTGGAAGCGGATTTCTAGTTTGTGCATCTTAATTCCTTTTTATATGCGATGCGGGTGCATAAAAATTTGAGCATATTTCCACCTCTGATAGTCCAAGCAAGGCTTATGCCACTTTCCGAATTCCATGATAGTGCTCGGTTTTGCTCCGTGAATTCATTCCACTCGCTCTTCCAGAGCCGAAAAGGAAAACTCGGGAAAAGTTGTACGTGACTTTTCACTTTCAATTTATGAAATAAGTTGAATTTGACCTTGAGTTCAACACTTTCTGTTCTAGCCATCCGAAAAGTGCTGGAAGCATTCCAAACGGCTTAACTCTTCTATTAAACTACATAAGGGAGGAGGAACCTTTCTGAAGTCCAGCACTGTTTTACCTTAAAGTTTTTGCCAGTAAAGCCAGAAAATTGGGAACTATGATTTTGTAGTCCGCAGACACGGTTTAATTGTATTACAGAATGTCCACGTACAACATGAAACCCGTGAGACCATTTTCAACACGAAAAATTGGTTAAATCAAAAGTGAAGCTCTTGACCTTGGGTATGAGTGGATTAAATATTAAATAATTCCCTGATCGTGAAAAGAGATAGAAATGTTTTTCGTTCCAGTCAGTGCTATCGCCTCTTCCAGTCACGTTTTAAGTTGTTTGCCTCGCCTTGTAAATCCCAGGGGCGTCTTCAAAGGTGGAAAATTACGGAAAAATTAATGCAAAATTCGCAGTATGTTTGCACGATGTACTAGAGCACATAATTTAGAAAATATTTGCAAGAAGCTCAAAAAACCTAATAACTCATGATTTTGCAAACTGCATGCCTCGGGTTGTACTGGACAAGTACAAAAGTTGGAAATTGACTCACACATCCCACGTAATTTTGCGTAGCAAAAAACTAGCAACCACGCCCATCGGACATTAGCAATGAAAGTGAAAACTGCAGATGTACATGATTTAACAGATATCAAGTTCATCAGAGCACCTGGCCATCTCCTGTACAGAAATGACTCGGCATCAAATTACGCAACCTTGATTTTTTACAAGTGGAAGCTGATGATGAGTGCGTGGACTGGGTCTGGATGAATAATTGCTTTTCTTGTATTGCTCCAAGCGTAAAAAAATGCTTGGATCGACTGGTAATAATACATTTGGGATTCGATTGACCCCAAATTGTCCGCAGGAAAGTTTCCAATTTTTTTTTATCAATCCCACATTCTCAATGTCTCATCTTTTATGTAAGGTAGACGTAGAACAAAATCTTGTACATTGACGCCTTGTGTGATAATTTAAGTTTCTTTCTGAGCGACATTTTTAGATTTTAATTCTTATGAATAAATTGACTGGAGAATTTTTATTCAATTTTGACTATGCTGTTCATTTCTGAGTTATTTGCTCAGCCCGTTTATTAAGAGAAAAATGACTACTACACCTTGGTTTAGATTAAAACGCACTTAATTAAAATGCATGAAGAATTATGCGATTGCAATCTAACCTAAAGTAAGATGTGCCATGCGTTCCGACAACAATTCCGTGCGCGCCCTCCAGTATAATTGTTCACACATCCTCCACAAGTGAGAAAAAAATATTGCGAGTCTGCAATTGTGGTTGTTGTTCTAATGAGAGTGAGGTCCTGGGAGACTTTAAAAAAAATCAAAAGTCAAACATAGGTCACGCTGAATGATTTTCTCAGCTATTTAAGCGAAGGATGAGCTGTTTCGCCGGTCTACTTCATTTTAACTGTGTTCCTAGCACAGTTTCTTTCCTCTCTAACCAATTGTTTTTCCAATTTACATAATAAACTGTGATATTATTTAACTTTACTTATTACGAAAGTACAAAATGCATGCCTTTACGGTAATTTTGCTTGCTTCGGCTTGCATAGCTGCCGCTTCAGCGAAGGCGGCACCTCCAGCCGTTGGCCAACGATCTGACCGTGCCAATATCGACACGCTGGAAATGGTTCAAATTGTACGTAAAATCCTTGTTGTGTACAAGAACTGCAAGTGCTATATAAAATTATATTTTTAAAATAGATGCACCGCCACGGGGATCGCACGCCAATCGTCCAATATCCAAATGATCCGCTGCAGGACGAAAAATTGTGGTATCCATATGCCGAAGGATTTAGTTCCTTGACTAAGGTAAGCATTTCATAAGTGCAATTTTGAATGTACTCAATTTTTACTGAGAGCTTGAATTCCCTTCCTTTCAGCTCGGAAAGAACATGCACTATAACTTTGGCAAATACCTTCGCCAACGCTATGATGGCTTCCTTAGCAAAATCTACACACCAAGTGAAATATTTGTTCAAAGTTCTGATGCTGACCGAGCCATCATGAGTGCTTTGTCAAATTTGGCCGGCATGTTTCCTCCCACTCCTGAGGATCCAAAAAGTCAATGGAACAAGGACATTGGCTCTTATTGGCAACCCATCCCTGTCCATACGATCTTGAAGAAATACGACAATGTAAGATAAATTTACAAATCTTTGTAGAATGAAATTGAATTTTAATGATGGTTAAATTTTAGTTCATCAACTTCGGAGCCGATTGCCCACGATTCGGAGAACTGAAGAAGGAGTACATCCAATCTTCTCCGTTTGCCAAAACAATCAACGAGGATCCTGAAAATAAAAAATTATATGAATACGTCAGCCAACACACGGGTTTGAAGATCGTGGATTTTGAATTAATTAGCGACATTTATGATACGCTCCACATCCAGGTTAATAATAATTTTTATTTTATGAATTCCTGCAACGCACAATGCATGCTAATGACTGTTACCTGATCTAATTTAGAAATCATACAACTTTACCCTCCCAGCCTGGACAAAGGAAGTATTCCCCGCAAAAATGGGTAAATTGGCCCCACTTTTCTTCGATGAACGCGTGATCGTTCCAACCAAGGAGGCGAAAAGAGTTAAGGCTGGACCTCTACTCAAGTTTATTACACAGAACATGGACGTGAAGAGGGCTTCTCCGCAATTGACCAAGAAGGAAATTGAAGATCACCGCAAGGCAAAGCTCTACATGCTGTCTGGACATGATACGACGAGTTCAATTTTCTTAGGAGCACTTGGGGTTTTCGAGACTCAATTCCCAGGCTATGCGAGTGCAGCCATAGTTGAAATGCACAAGGGAAGCCCGTCTCAACCCGACTCTAATGTGGAGGATCACTACGTCAAGGTAAACTTTAAAACATCATCGTTGGAATTGAAAGAAATTAAGTTTCAACTTCATTTTGTCCGTGGTTCACCACGTAGCAATGACAATTTAGAAAAAATACGCCACTTGTTTTTGATATTTAAGACATTCTTAAAAAAGAAATGAATTATATTATAGGTATTCTTCCGAAATGACACATCCGTCCCACCTTACGAGTTTGAAATTCCTAACTGTGGTTACCCCTGCAAGTTGGACAAGTTTAAATCTCTGTTTGCCGACATCACAATTGATGGAGATGAATGGAAGTCAGCTTGCAAGAGCGTGAAGGTGTGAACACCACAAGAAGTTCAACCGCGCTGAGCAGGTTTCAGTTTTTCACATTCTTTCTGCTGTAAGAGACAAACGGTCGGTAATCCTGATTTATTGTACTTGATAACAACACGACCTAACTAATGTCATAAATTTCATAATAGAAAAATGAAACATTTACTGTGTATCACAAATTAACTTCAGTCTTCTATTTCAAGCTTGTCATTCATTCATTTTGTTAGCTCGGACTGCAAAATAAAGAACCAGCAATGCATTATAAAAGAAATACGAGAGACTTCATGCTACATTTTTATTAGCTAGGTCCAATGTAGTTGTCAACAACTTCAGAAATTTATTCAATTAGGAATTTAAAAGTCGTTCCACATTTTACTAAATTAAAGTCTGCATAATACCACCTTCGAACAGGTCGTCCACCGTTATGGCTCCATGCAATTCCAAGCGAACCCGTAGCGCTAAATGTAAACGGCGCAAAATAATGCTTACACTAGAAACGATGAACCGCTACTTGCTAATGAGAAATTAAATCATTGTGCAAACTCTGAGATTATCCGTTAAAGGCAGCAGACCCCAACACAGAATATGCATGCAGCTAGTTCTCTTCTAACTCGGAAAAATAAATTAGTCTTGGAGGATTCGTCTGAATACAAAAGACTAACACACAAGCGGGATTTCTGGAAAAGTGAATTTTATTACAACATTTAGCAAAATATGACAAGCTTGTTTACAGGTTTTTGTAATTGTGAAGCATAAGGTGAACTCAAACCAAATTTTCCAGTCTCCAAATTCCATCCATCCATTGTTTGACTGAATAAGTGATGAGGTTGTGTAGTGTTAAACACGTTTACATAGTATGTGCCTCCATTACCCTCGTTTGGTTGATCATGAGGATATTAAATTTTCATGCTCGTAGCCTGAGGTTGCAAAAAACTCACTCAAATCCTTTTCGATTTAGGAAAAGTATTTTGAGTGACAACACGAATTTTAAAATAGCATTTCCGGCCAGATGTGATACCACCATTGCCATAATCCTTTGCAACGGGACAGACTCTTCAAATATAAGTGGTGCTGCTAATGATTTTTACCGCCAAATGAATCAAACTATCGTCATGTTAAAATCCATCGCCATATCTGCCAGATACTCAAATCGGTCAAACGGTTGCATAAAAGTAATAGTTATCGCAGATTCCAGAGCACATTTTGAAAGGCTGAAGACGGAGATATTCGTTGTTCAAAACTGGGACGTGGAATTCACGAAGCACTTTCGTTTCTCTTATGTTTCTGTCAAGTACCCAGCGGGTAAGGCCACCCAAAACACGACCGACCCAATGCTATTTACCCAGACCCAGGAAACACGGTACAATGAGATCTTTCTTTTCCAGGATTCGATTGGATGCGATCACTCTTTAGACCTTGTGCTACGATGCGTTTATTTTTACCGGATCTCCTCCACCAAGATGCCGTCCTTTACTTGGACACAGACATAATTTTCCTCCGTGATGTTCGAGACCTTTGGTTGGAGCGGAGTAAATTTTCCAATGAGACTCTGGGGGCCATGGCCCCCTGTTTATTTCACTACGGATCGAAAAAGAATGCTGTACCCTACTACGGCTCTTCCGGTCTCAATGCGGGGATTATGTTGATGAATCTAACGCGAATGAAGCGGACTCTGTGGACTCGTAAAATTCACTTGGTCACAGCAATGTTTCAGCATCAAATCAAATTGGCAGACCAGGTATGACAGACTTGAAAGACTTGTTCCACTCAAAGATTTAACGACTATAATATCCCAACCCTTCGACAGACCGCTTCCCATGCCATGCGCATGCCTTAGTGTGGTTTAACGCTCCTAGTTCGTAATTTAATTTCCATCCCATCCTTTCCTTGCCCAATTCCTTTGGACACAAAACTTATGGGTCGTAAAGTAAGCATCTTTTCAGTGGTAGAACGAAAGCACATAAAACGTTCACCTTTGGCTCACTGAGTCGACACCTCTGTCTTGTGACCCTCCCTTGCTCGCATGACCTCTAGCTAAGCGTCATGTCAGTCACAACTCAAATCCTAGGATTTGAAGGGAATTGATTAAACTCGCAAAGTAATAAAGTAAAGGTAAAGTTGTCCAGTTGTCCTCGTCGGCTTCATATCAACTTTATGGAATCCTTAACAATTTTTCTGACTCTCACATAAGAGAAAGGAAAATTCGTTGTTTATTTCATGGCCCTCTGACACGGCATGCTCCCCTAAAGGGAGTTCATTTTGGGTGCAGATGTTGCCTATTGCTGGCACAACTCACAACGTCAAACTTACGTGTGACAAATTGAGAATGGAGATTTTAATCTTGTGCGCTACTTTAGTAGATCGATTTATGAAATGAAATGCAGTGTACCTATGCTAAAAGGTGTCACATAGCTGGATCAAGTTTTTCTTGAGAATGTAAATCTTGAAATCAATTTTAACCGGGCTTTTGTAATTTGAAAATTCTGATTCCCCATCCAGGATATTTTAAATATATACTTTCACTACTATCCTGAAGAAATGCATCTCTTATCGTGCGACTGGAATTTCCGCCCCTTCCAATGCCGGAAGGGAAGTCATTGTAAAGATGCGCAATTATCGACTGGGATTTCGATTTTGCATGGCAATTCCCTCAGCTTTACGGAAAATGGACCGGAGCCACTATTTCGCAGTATTTTTCAAACCTTTCAAACTGCCCAACTCAACGCGGACTTCCGTATCCACAGATTTATTGAAGATTTGAGTGAGGGTTTGCAGAAAGTTGAAGATGAAGTTTCCTCGGACTGCGCAAAATATGGAGGGTTAAATGCAATGGTAGCGAACCGTCTGGCACAAATAAGCGAACAATGATTCTCGTATTTAAATATTAATCGTTGACTTTAATAATTCGTTGTTTCTTGTTGGGAATGTATAACCAATTGCAATTTTGATAAAAGACTAACACTAATTTACTAATATAATATGTGCTAAAGTAAACTTCTATGTTATTGTAGCTTGGCAAAAAACATTGGGAAATCCCCACTGCTATTGTGTCGTTAATTCCAATAGTAAATAAATTCTTACAAGGTAAAGTAATTTCACCAATTAAGAGCAATACAAGAAAAATCTGCTTAACATTTCAAAGCTCTAACGCCGCGCCGGTCATTTACAGCAAACACACTTGCAACATTTTCAAAACAAATATAACAGTATACCATTCTCAATCTCAGGTGAACTTACAATTGATCATGACCGGAAATTCGAATTTGGGAAATACAGATCAACAAAACGAGCTGAATGCGACGAGAAAACTGAAGAGTTGTAACCTTATACGATTCTGATTTGTTAAGTCTACTATTTGCAATTCGTAATTCTCATCGTATTCCGCGTTCGTAATGATCATGTACAAAGAAACAGTTTCAGTCTCGTCTCGACGGGGAAACTATTGCTGAAAGCAGGGGCTTTCTTATAATAATATAAATATCAGTTCAACGAAATTACAAACCTAATCGTACATTACATTTTGTATACAAGTCTGATAACATGAAGTTGACAAGCCCGTTTAAATCAAAATAACTCAGCTATTCATCAAGAGCTGGTGAAACCTGTTATACAATTTGAGAGAAAACTCGTAGCCAATGTCAGTTTCTTATGCACGATTACACTTATTGACTAGCAAATGTGTTAGCAATATATTGTAGGTTCCAGATCAACGACTGCTATTTTGATATCCTTATTATTATACCGAGCAGGTTGAGACAAAATAGCCGAATAAGTCCAGTGTTAATTAAATGTTTAGGTTTGTAATTGAAGGAATTCACCTCAAAAAGTTTAGAATTCAAGCTGCCTGAAACTGTGTGAGTTTGGAATTCAGAATCACATACAACATGTTTCAGGTGTGCCTAGTGTGATAAGATCGCCTATAACGAATACGTCTATTATTCTAGTAATATTTTACATTTTAGTTCACGCCACAGCATTGATACGAAGCCTACAAATCATACTATACCTACGATACGAACTGGGCAACCGAACAAACCTTGCTAGTTCAATATCGTATTAACGGGATACAAATGCATTTGGTCAGCCTTAAATTATGTATGTATCATTCATACTTTCTTTAAAAAAACTTTTCTGGACTTGAGCACAGTAGGCTAGTTTCCTTAAATAAATAGCATTACCTGAGTTCTAATTATTAATAGAATTTTTGCAGAATGTTGGCGAGCAGGTCACAATTCAGGGATTAAAATTGGGACGTGTTTCCGGCCTTGAGTTTAAAATTAAATCCATCACTATTTCACCCCTGTTAAATTTGGGAAGTGGAATGTGGTTTCCTTTTAAGAAAACTTCCAAAATAACAGCAAAAATAAGTATGACTAATAGCTTAACACTTAAACATTATCAAAAACGAAGTAGCTACAGGTTAGTCGATGTTGGAGTGCTAATTTTCATACTATTATTGTTAGTTTCACTTGAGTCCTGCATCATGATATGTCTCGCAAAGTCTTTCAAAGTCGCCAGAGCCCCAGTACCTTCTTGTGTCAGTAGCGCAACCTCCTTAGAACTGTTGAACCCTTCAAATACAGTTAAGGTTTGTAGAGATTCATTTAAAATCTTCATTGATTTATACAATCGTTGAATAAACTCCTTCCTCTGTATTCGTTTCATTTGATAGTCTTTTGACGCCAGTGCAAAATGTGAGTAGAATTTGTTGAACAGCATTATCCCTAAAATTAAAAAGTTCATTTGAAGTCTTGAATTTGTAAAGCAAATAATGAACGTTAAATAAGCTAGTTACACTTCAGGAGACATTAATTTCATTGAAAGAAAGTGCCACATCAAAGTTGCTCACCTCTATCCACCCAGAGTCCAGGACGAATGGCGTCAAAATGTGGTCCAATAATTTCACAATAATTTGACATAATTTGGAAGTCACGAATTGTTTCCTCGTCATACTTCTTGTTGCAATCTGGTTCACGAACACTTTTGAGCCTACTCCGGAGAGTAGATTCCAGGAAGCACCAGGCGGTGAGAATGAGTCCATGAGTAGGACATAGAAGTCCTTTGCCCCTTCTCTCAATAAAGCTAACTAGTTGAGGCACACCGGCACGGTCTTTGGGAATTCGAGCTAATTCTTCCTTGCACTCAGTTTCGACTCGGTGAACATAACTAAATGGTGATTCCTCCTGACAGTAATGGCACGACCAGCTGCATTGAGAAAATAGTTTTAAAAAAAGAATATATTAATTTCAAATCAATTGATTAAAACTGACATTGACTCGCTGTACTGGGTTGCAACTTCAGCCGAAATGTAGCCTTCTTTGCAGTTTGGGCATTTAATATCACCTTCAAAGAAATAATTCTAAAGTTTTACCGAAACCACAAATTGTGCATTTAAATTTTAGTCATTTATACCTGAGAGATCACCGCACCTCGATGGTGTATCACATCGACGACAGTGACATTCAATACTGAGATTATTTAATATTTGCCTTCGAAGAGGGTATGGCAAATATGGTGATGGTGTGAAGTCAATGTTTATGATTTCACCTTTGACGATAGGTGATGCCGCCTTTGTTATCAACTTCATTTTATGAGGATCACCCGTTTTTTCATTCTCAATAAAGTAAACAGTATTTGGAATGCAGTCATGAAGAAATAAAAGCTGAGTTGCAAATAGCATCTTGAATCTAAAATAACAAACGTGAAACCATTTTATCATGATGCACACCAGCGGACCTGCTGAGCCATAAGAAATTAAATCATTTTTTCAAATGTAAAAGTTTGTTTCTTACGAGCTCTTCAACGACGGCCTGAATGATAAGGCAGTGATTATAGAGTGGACATCACAAATGAGATCATCATTGTAGCCAGAGACCTGAAGAAAAATTGAATTCACAACTATAACAATTAACAAACTTGAAGCTCTATTTGATGAATAGAAAATAATTGTTGTACTTTGGCACTGTAAGGGACTAGGTACTTCAGATTTCTAGAGAAATTATAGAAGCGATGTGTTTGCCGGTAAGCTTCCACGCGTATATGATTTTTAAGCTGAAGAAATTTTTCCCAATGCGGATTGTCATAATTTCCTAATTGGAGAGCCCTTATAATTTCAACATCCATGTACAGACTGTGGTAGCATCTATTTGGTGGTTCTTCATCAGACTAAACATTTGACAGACAACAATTAAGCAAACTGTCATGAGGCAAAATAAATAAACAGTTCACAGATTTCCATACCGTTCGACTCCAATTTGCAATTACGGGACATTCTCCAAGCTGGTGCGGAATCTCATATTCGCAGTGTTCGCAACAAAGCGGAAGTCTGCACCTGGAGCACTGGTGTCTATTTGGACCAATGAATTCTACAACTTTTAAACAGCCGAAACAGGAAGGTTTGGAAGCCTGGCACAGTTCCGTTGCGCCTGGTCCATTTTTATTTGAGAGGACACAAGGAAGGTCCATAACATGAATAAAATCCTCGTCAGAAGACAAGGGAAATACTAGGAACGGTTTTTCACTGAAGACAATTTGACCAGCTGGAATATTTCGAGCAGCTATCATTGCGGAAATTGGAACACCATCTGTTCCTTGACTAATAAATTCTGGTTTGTAAGGCGTGCAGTTATTTCTGTGTTTTTTCCAGTCTATTTTCTGATGCTCGTCGCCACAATAGAATGCGTTTTTACATGAACTGCATTTTTTTGTGGCTGTGTTCGTACAAGATGAAACCTCGCACAAATTGATGATCCCATCCCAAATTGTTGAGCAAGATGCGAGGGCGGGCTCACCTTGATTTCCGTCAAATGTATTGGAATCGGAGGAGTACGAAAGGGAGTCCAGGCCTGAAAATTATATCATTGCATGAGTTACTTGAAAAGAACGGAACTATCAGTCAGTAAAAGAATCTGACTTTAGCGAATGGAGTAAAGGTATAGGTATTATGGTATTGCCAAACCAAAATACAATCAACTGTTAAAACACTAACCTGCTCCCCCGGTCAGAAAATGCCCAGCATTCTCCGCCAAACTGTAAAAGTTGGGATCATCAGGATATTCTAGCCCGAGAATGGAGTCGTCTCCTTCCAGCCCATCAGACAGACCTATAATATTTCAAACGCCCTAGTTAATGATGTACCGGTGTTCTGATGTAGAGTAGATGTATTACATGTTGCACACCACGTTTGCTCATATGTAAGACTAAAAAATAAGTTAGCCTACCATTATCCTTTAAAGAATTTCCAGTTCGAAATATCCTTGAATTGCTTCCAGCAAGACTGACTACTTTCACGATCCTTGGAGTCCCATCTTCAACTTCGTCCTCATCAACACTTCCTGCTACCGCTCCGGCCAAACTTGTCACTTC